>JAULAV010009370.1:0-32379 GCA_030789695.1 Scilla litardierei
ACCTGGATGGACCCAATCATGCGGGACCTGACCGCTGGAGAATTCCCAACGGACCAAGGCGAGCATCGGACGCTGGAACAAAAGGCCCTTTGGTATGTGCTCCATGAGGGACTGATATACAGAAGGCGTTGGACGAAGACCGACATCCTCCCATACTACCTCAAGTGCCTCAGGCCGCAGGAGGCCGACTACGTCATTTGGGAGATCCACGAAGGGATCTGTAGAAACTACTTCAGGGGCAAGATGGCTGCCATAAAGATCTTAAGGCAAGGGTACTACTGGCCGACCTTAGTCAACGACTCGACCGAGTACGTTCAAAAGTGTCCGGAGTGCCAGCGGTTCGCCAAGCTCTGCTCGTCCCCCTGGCGAAACTCGCCCTGATAATCAGCCATGTCCCCTTCGCCAAGTGGCAGCTAGACATCCTCGGTCCCTTCACCTCTGGGAGAGGGCAGAGAAAATACCTGATTGTGGCAGGGGATTTCACCAAGTGGATCGAGGCTAAGCCACTGGCTACCATCACTTGGAAGAAGGCAAAAAGCTTCGTTTGGAACGTTCGGGATACCTCGGTCCATTGTAACTGACAACGGGAAGCAGTTTGATTCTACAGGATTCAAAGATTTCTGCATGGTCTAGAAGATCAAGATTTTATTTGCATCCATGGCGCACCCCCAGACTAATGGGATGGCCGAAGCCGCTAATAAATGCATCATCAAACCACTTCACAAGAAGTGACGGAAGCACAGGGAAAGTGGCCAGAGGAACTGCCTGGAATACTCTGGTCATAGCGGTTGACCCATAAGGAGGCCATAGGAGAGACCCCCTTCATGCTTGCCTACGGTGTCGAAGCTATCGTGCCTGTTGAGGTGGACAAGGAGTCCCTCTGCCTCAAACATTTTGATGAAGAGAAAAACTTCGAGGCTTGGATCTCAACTTAGAGCTCATAGAAGAACGGCGGGACCAAGCCCTGACCTCGATCGTCCAATAAAAATAACGGGTGGCCCGCTACTACAACTCCCAAGTCAAAGGAAGAAGTTTCCACCAAGGAGATCTGGTCCTAAGGAAAGCGATATTTAACCCGGATGTCTCCCGCAAAGGGAAGCTTACTGCTAAATGGGAAGGGCCATATAAGGTCACCGAGGTCCTCGGCCCTGCTGCATACCGACTCTCTATCCTAGGAGGGAAGGCGCTGACTCACACCTGGAACACAGAGCACCTTCACAAGTACTACCAATGAGTGTGTACAACGTTACCCCCTCCCCCATTCTAAGTAAATGTACCGAAAATGGTCATGAATGAAGAGTTCTTTCTACATCTAGTCATTCTCCAGGCCCAGCTAGGGGACAACCCCATGAGCAGACATATCCCCGGATCGACCGTAAGGCTGGGGCAACTCCCCCAGCAGGCCGATCCATCGGATCGATCGTAAGGCTGAGGAAACTCCCCCAGCAGGCTGATCTGCCGATAGACCATAAGGCTGGGGCAACTCCCCCAGCAAGCCAATCATCAGCTCGACTGTAAGGCTGGTTGCAACTCCTCAGCAGCCTGATCTGTCGATCGACCGTAAGGCTGGGGGCAACTACCCCAGCAGGCCGATCACCGGCTCGATTGTAAGGCTGGGGTAACTCCTCCAGCAGGCAGATCTGCCGATCGATAGTAAGGCTGGGGCAACTCCCCTAGCAAGCCGATCACCAACTCGACTGTAAGGCCGGGGGAAAATCCCCCAACAGGCCGATCCGCCGATCGATAGTAAGGCTCAGGGAAACTCCCCCAGCAGGCCGATCACCGACTCGACTGTATGGCAAAGGACAACTCTCCCAGCTGGCCAACCTGTCGATCGACCGTAAGGCTGGGGGCAGCTCCCCCAGTGGGCCGATCCACCGATCGACTGTAAGGCTGAGGGCAACTCCCCCAGTAGGTCGATCCCTCGATCGACCGTAAGCCTGGAGGATAGCTCACTAGCTGGTCGACTGACCCGATCGATCATAAGGGTAGAGGCAACTCTACCAGCAGGCCGATCACCCGATTAACCATAAGGCTGGGGCAAGTCATCCAGTAAGACGATCATCCGATCGTCCATAAGGCTGGGACAACTCCCCCAGCAGGCCGATCAATCGATCGACTGTAAGCCTGGGGGTAGCTCCCCCAGCTGGCCGACTGACACAATCGACCATAAGGCTGGGGCAACTCCCCCAGCTGGCCGATCACCCGATCGAACATAAGGCTGGGGCCAACTCCGCCTGCAGGTTGTTCACCCGATCGACCATAAGGCTGGGGCCAACTCCGCCTGCAGGTTGTTCACCCGATCGACCATAAGGCTGGGGCCAACTCTGTCTGCAGGTTGTTCACCCGACCAACTCTGTCTGCAGGCTGGGGCAACTTGCTCAGCATGCCAATCACCCGATCGACCATAAGGCTGTGGGCAAGTCCCCCAGCAGGTCAATCATCTCATCGACTGTAAGGCTGGGGGCAAGTCCTCCAGCATGCCGATCACCCATTCGACCGTAAGGCTGAGGGCAACCCTTCGACGGGTCGAACATCCGTTCGGCCGCAAACTGGGGAACATTCCATTGGCACAGACCAGCGGACCGATCATAAAGTAGGTCGACGTGATTCCCCCAAGCCCATCTGCTCAAACATCCTGACTGGGATTACGGGAGGGGGCATACCATCACAGCGCAAAAGAGGAAAGCTTTCTCAGAAAACAATATGGTCATGTAAACTTATATTTACAAAAATTGGCAAAATGCCAAAACAGTCATGTACAGAGCGACAAAACAAAAAGTTGATGGGCTAAGCCCCTCCTCCTTCCTGGGCAGCTAGAGCATCTACAGGAACATCATTCGACTGATTGGCAGCCTCTAGACGGATGGCGTCAACCTCTTTCTTGCCCTCGGAATCCATCCGGAGCTCATCAAACGAGATCCCTGAATGAGAGAATCTCTGCTGGATCTCGCTCCAGCAATGGGCGAACCCCATCTTAAAGGCCTCATACATCCCCATGACGACGAAGGTCACGACATACTCGTCCATGGCCTTATTGGATATTTGTGCAGGATCCACTGCTTTCAGCTCCTTAATCTGGGCCTCGAGGGCTGCGACCTAACACAGATGCTCCACCCGCTCTTTCTTTCTCTCATGGGAGCTTGTGTTATGCCTGGCTAGGAGAACACACTCCCTTTCATCCACCGCCTCCAGGAGCCCTTCGAGCTCCTTGACCTAGGTCTCCTCCACCGGACCGCCAAACTCTCTTTACCTCGGTGTCCTTCTCCAACTTGGCGACCCTATTCTCAGCCTTCGATTTCTTGGCCAGTGCCAAAGCCCTCTCCATGTTCGACCTCTCTAGGTCGACTGAGAGCTCGGTGATTCGGGTCTCCAACGACTGATGCACACCTCGGCCTCCTGGGCTACCTCGTCAGCATCCTCCCCTACTAACGACTTCTTGGCGAGACCTGGCTTTGCATCCAAGAGCACCATGGATTGGCACCTCATCGAAAGAAGGACCGAGGACAACTGCGTCGAAGGGAAGACAAAAGTTAGAGGCCCCTACAAAGGGTGAAGCATGCTACAACGTAAAGCCTTACCTGCTGGCCGGCATGTATCACGAAGGCCGTAAGTCGATCGCCTCACACCCCATCCAACACGGATTGGTCCTGAGGTAGGCAGCAATTCTCAGCCAACCAAATTACAACCCCATAGTCGAAGACAATGGACTCCTTCAGTCCCAAAGGAAAGTGAGGAGTGAGTAACCCCTCTCCAGATCGTGGTAGATCGGCCTCGATTGACCTGAATACGCCCAAGGATCGCTCATAGTCCTCCAGAAGCGACCCCGAGCGGGAAGGCAAAGGGCCGCCCCAAGGCCACGTGTCCTTCGTCTGGCAAGGTTGGATGGGAGCCTCAAGAAGGGGAGCACCCCCGACCACAACAAGGACCTGGGCTTTCTTTCGCTCGCCCCCCTGAGCTGGTGGCACGTGTTCCCTCGTCCGCTTCGAACCCACTCCGGGGGGGCCCGACGTGCGAATTCCTCCAGTCCTCCAAAACATGATCCCTCTCCAAGGGCTGGGATCTGGCATGGAGACCGGAATAGAGGGCTGAGAAGGGCTCTGGCCAAACCCGCCTGCAAAGAAAGACGAGATAAGGAGACGATCTTACTTGAGCAGGATCCGTTCATTAAACCCTCCAAACCTGGGATTCCGAGAAGACTCACTGATAAGACACATGGTCCTCCTCAGGACGTGGTCCGAGAAGAGGACATTGATCTTTCGGTTGACAACAGGGATGGCTAACAAAGTGTCCACCACCTTGGCCTATGCATCAGTGAGATCCCCAACTCATGGCTCAGCGAGCTTGTTTCCCCCCATCGGACCGAAAAATCCACCTCTGTGGAGAAACCCATGAAGACGTACTCCACCTTCCAATGTTTCAAGGTAGTCGGCAACCCCAACACCAAGCTCTTCTTTGGGCGGGCACTGATGTAGAGCCAGGCGTTCGACTTGTGATGGCTCATGCAAAAAATTGGGCAAAAAGGTAGAGGGTCAGCTCTATCCTGTTGAGCAAGCAGAGCACGATGAACCCCACCAAAGACCCGACGACAATGGGGCATAACTGGCATAGGGCAAGCCCATCGGCCCTCAGGAACACGATGACGAATGGGTAAAGAGGGAATCGTAGCCTAAACCGAAAGCTCTGTTCATACACCCTGACTTTGCAACGGCCCGAAAAGCATACTCTCACCTCCTTCTTATGGTCCCGTGCGAAACACGGGGGATGAGATATTTCGAACGCAACAACCCGATCGAGGTAGCGCAAACCACCGACGGCTATGCCATCACTATGGGGGGCGCCCCGGAGTGGTCACCCCCATGGCAGCAGATCTCCGAGACCGATCCATGGGGCTGAACGTGTGTGGCGGCAGTAGCCGATCGACCTGCATCAGAGGCAGAGGAAGAGGATGATGAGGGACACATAATGCAGAGTAGAGAAAATCTGGGGCAGACACAGGGGATGAAGGAGAGAAGAAGGCAGCGTTGAAAGAGTAGAACCTTCATCTGCAAGGCAACCACATCCCTTTATTCCCCTCCCCGAATCCCCCTGCTCCATTACGAACCCCTGCTCCATCACGAACCGTCCACCTGTGCATACGCGTCGACATCCTGCGAGGCGCGACGCTTCGACTCCCGCTCCCAGGGGCAGGAGAATTTCAAAATGGCACTGCTATGATGACCTTCATTCAATGCTGTTTCCTCGACTGGTGCACCTGTCAAATCCACACGAATCACATCCCTCGGACCGAACCGACAGGATCCGAACGGCCCAAGCGACGGGGGCAATTGATATGGCCCTCCCATGATGGGCCAAGACCAAATGGCCCAAGCCATGATGCAAAACCCCAGGCCTGTGGAGAATGAGGCCCCGACGAAGAATCAGATCTAGGCCGGCCTCGGACCGAAGCGGACGTAACCGCTGACCCATGCTAGCAGGAGTTAACCGCTTCCCTTAAAATGCACCCCCTTAATCACAATTAAGGGGCCCCTTTACGTCCACCTTCATGACCCATGAAGGCACCGTTAAAGGGCAGATGACCGGGGCAAGATAAGGGGACATCGAGGAGACGTGGTTGGGGAAGACTCCTATAAAGCGACCCGAGGGACAACGTGCAAAAGGACACTTCTTGGATACCCAAAACACTGAGGTTTTCATCTTACTCGACCTTATCTTCCACTTGATAATTCTCCTCCACAGCTCGGCCTGAGGGCTCGTGTATCGATCTCCCAGTAAGCCATACCGATCCCACCGAGTATCCTTCAGTTCCGATCTGACTTAGGCATCAGAGGGGATTTGGTCGAAATCAAGGTCCGACCCTCTGACGAGCTTTCTCATCTGTTCAGGTCAAGTTAGATCCCATCGCACCGAGGCTACCCTTCGGCATCCAACCAGCCCAGAGTTAAACATGCTCACCCCGAGCTCACCCATCTCCACCCCTACGGAGGTTGTCGCCTTGCCAAGGGTCCTTTTTGGCACTCCGACGCTCGGACCCGCACACTCTTCGCTGAAGCCGAATGAACTACGCCCATCTCCTGACGGCCATGTGCGCCCAGCGTGACAGCTTTGACCTCCGGCCCTCCAGTCAACCAATCCGTGGTGACAAAACACCCTGACACACAACGGATATTTGTGCAGATTTTCCGAGCTCCAGGCTATTTTCCAAAATTTATATACAATATGGATTTTTATATTAAATGATATGATTTTTATATACTAATTTTGCCTTCTCTTATTTTTAAGTTGAAGAAAGCAATCTCCCGGTTCCAACGGACATTTTTGATGATTTTTCTTAGCTCGGTTCTATTTTCTACATTTTCTTAAATATATGCATCTTTTTATTAAGTGATGATTTTTGGCCTAATTTTGTCTTCTCTTCTTTTTCTGTTGAAGATGGTGTCCTTCGGATTTTAACGGACATTTTTACAAGGTTTCCTGAACTCGGGGCTATTTTCTATAATTTCTGGAAAATATGGATATGTATAGTAAATGATATGATTTTTATAGCCTAATTTTGTATTCTATTATTTTCATTAGAAGAATGTGATCTTCCGGTTCTAACAAACATTTTTGCGGATTTTCTGAGCTCGAGGCTATTTTCTACATTTTATGAAAGATATGGATCTTTTTATTAAATGTTACGATTTTTGTAGCCTAATTTTTTCTTATCTTATTTTAAGTTGAAAATGGCAATCTCCCGGTACTAACGAATATTTTTTGCAGATTTTTCTGAGCTCGGTCCTATTTTATACATTTTATGGAAGATATGGATCTTTTTATTAAATATTAAGATTTTTTGGTCTAATTTTGTCTTCTCTTATTATTTAATTAAAAATTGCGATCTCCCGGTATCAACAGACACTTTTACATATTTTTTGAGCTCCTAGCTATTTTCTTAATTTTCTGGAAGATATGTATCATTTTATTAAATGATATGATTTTTATAGCCTAAGTTTGTCTTCTCTTATTTTTTTCAATTGAAGATGGCGATCTCCCGTTCACACGGCCATTTTTGCGGATTTTTCTAATTTTCGATTATTTTCTAATATGATATTAATCTTAATATTAAATGATATGATTTTTATAACCAAATTTTGTCTTCTCCTATTTTTAAGTTGAATATGGCGATCTCTCATTTCCAACAGACATTTTTGCAGATTTTTCTAAGCTCGGGGCTATTTGTACAATTTATTGAAGATATGGATTTTTAATAAATGATGCGATTTTTGTAGCATAAGTTTGTCTTCTCTTACTTTTTTAGTTGAACATGGCGATCTCCCAGTTCCAACGGACATTTTTTCGGATTTTCTGACCTTGATCCTTGATGCTATTTTCTACATTTTCTGGAAGATATGAATCTTTTTATTAAACGAAATGATTTTTGGCCTAATTTTGTCTTCTGTAATTTTTTTGTTGAAGATGGAGATCTCCCGATTCCACCAGATATTTTTAACAGACTTTATTGAGCTCTGGGCAACTTTCTAAATTTTCTGTAAGGTATTAATCTTTGAATTAAATGATATGATTTGTGTATTCTAATTTTGTCTTCTCTTATTTTTCAATTGAAGATGCATATCTCTAGGTTCCAACGAACTTTTTTGCGGATCTTTATGTGTTCGAAACTATTTTCTACAATTTATTGAAGATAAGATTCTTTTTATTAAATGATATGATTTTATAGCCTAAGTTTGTCTTCTCTAATTTTCAGTTAAAGATAATTTTCAGTTAAAGCTGGTGATCTCTATGTTCCAACGGATATTTTTGCGGTTTTTTCTGACATCGCGGCTATTTTCTATATTTTCTGGAAGATATGGATCTTTTTATTATTTTTTTGATTAATTTTGTCTTCTCTTAATTTTCACATGGAGATGGTGATCTCCCAATTCCAACTGACATTTTTGTCGATGTTTCTGAGCTTGGTGCTATTTTATACTTTTTATGGAAGATGTGAATCTTTTTATTAAATGATATGATTTTTTGGCCTAATTTTGTTTTCTCTTTTTAAAGTTGAAGATGGTGATCTTATGGGTTAAAAGGGACTTTTGCGGATTTTACTGAGCTCGAGCTATTTTCGACATTTTCTGTAAGATATGGATATTTGTATTAAATGATATGATTTTTATAGCCTGATTTTGTCTTCTCAAATATTTCAATTGAAGATGGCGAGCTCCTGGTTCTAACAAACATTTTTGAAGATTTTTCTGCGCTCGGAGCTATTTTCCATATTTTCTGACAGATTTGTTTCATTTTATTATAGGAAATGATTTTTGGCCTAATTTTGTCTTCTCTTATTTTTATTGAGTTGAAGATGGCATTCTACGAGTTCCAACAAATATTTCTGCGGATTTTTTTGAGCTCTGAGCTATTTTCCATATTTTCTGAAAGATATGGATCTTTTTATTAATTGATATGATTTTTTGGCCAAATTTTTGTATTCTCTTATTTTTTCAAAGATGTCGATCCATTGCTTTCAACGAACATTTCTGCGAATTTTTCTAAGCTCCAGGCTATTTTCCACATTTTCCGAAAGTTGTGGATCATTTTATTAAACGATATTATTTTGGCCTAATTTTGTCTTCCCTTTTTTCAGTTGAATATGGTGATCTCCCAGTTCCAACGAAATTTTTGGAGATTTTTCTTTGCTCATAGCTATTTTCTACAGTTTATTGAAGATATGAATCTTATTATTAAATGATATGGTTTTTATTGCCTAAGTTTGTCTTCTCTTATTTTTAAGTTGACGATAGCTATCTTCCGGTCCCAACGAATATTTTCGCGGATTTTCTAAGCTCGGAACTATTTTCTACTTTTCATCAGGATATGGATCTTTTTCTTAAATGATATGATTTTTATAGACTAAATTTGTCTTCTCATATTATTTTAGTTGAAGATGGAGATCTCCTGGTTACAACGGACATTTATGCAGATTTTTCTATCCTCAGGGTTATTTTCTAAATATTCTGGACTATTTTGTATCTTTTATTAAATGATTTGATTTTTGGCCTAATTTTGTCTTCTCTTATTTTTTAATTGAAGATGGCGATCTCCAGGTTCCAACGGACATTTTTACGGATATTCTGAGCTCCGAGCTATTTTCTACAATTTCTGTATGATATGAATTTTAAATTAAATGATAGGATTTTCATAACCTAATTTTGTTTTCTCTAATTTTTAAGTTGAAGAAGGCGATCTCCCGTTTCCAACGCACAATTTTGTGGATTTTTCTGAGAGCGGTGCTATTCTTCTACATGTTTTGGGAAGTTATGAATCTTTTTATTAAATGATATGATATTTTGCCTAATTTTGTCTTCTCTTATTTTTAAGTTGAAGATGGCGACCTCCCGGTTCTAACGGAAATTTTTGCAAATTATTCTGACTTCGCGGATATTTTCTAAATTTTCTAGAAGATATGAATCTTTTTTAAATTATAATATTTTGGCAATCTCTTAATTTCCAGTTGAAGTTGACGATCTCCCAGTTCCAACAGACATTTTTGCAGATATTTTTGAGCTCCGAGATATTTTCCATATTTTCTGGAATATATAGCTTGTTTTATTAAATGATATCAGAGAATACAAAATTAGGCCAAAAATATTCATTGGAACGGGCAAATTGCCATCGTCAACTAAAATATAAGAGAAGAAAAAATTTGGAACAAGAAAATCGCCATCTTCAACTTTAAAAATGTTTGTTGTAACCGGAATATCGCCATCTTCAACTGAAAAGGTTTTTATGTATCATTTTCTGAGCTTGGTTGTATTTTATACATTTTATAAAAGATATGGATCTTTTTATTAATTGATATGATTTTTCTATCCAAAATTATTCTTCTCTTATTTTCTAGGTGAAGATGACGATCATTTTATGAAATGATATGATTTTTGGGCTAATTTTATCTTCTCTTATATTCCAGTTGAAGATGGAGAACACCTGTTTACAACAGAGATATTTGCGGATTTTTCTGAGCTCCGGCCTACTTTCCCCATTTTTGGAAGATACGGATCGTTTTATGAAATGATATGATATTTGGCCTAATTTTGTCTCATTTTTTCGGATTTTTCTTAGCTCGGGATTATTTTCAACATTTTCTGGAAGATAGGATCTTTTTATTACATTATACGATTTTTGTAGCCTAATTTTGTCTTCTCTTATTTTTCAGTTGAAGATGGCAATTTTTCAGTTCCAATGGACATTTTGGCCGATATTTCTAAACTAACTATTTTCTATATTTTCTGTAAGATATGGATCTTTTTAATAAATGATATGAATTTTCTAGCCTAATTTTGTCTTCTTTTATTTTTCAATTGATGATGGCGATCTCCCGGTTCCAACAGAAATTTTTGGGGATTTTTCTAAACTCGAGACTATTTTTACATTTTATTGTAGATATGGATTTTTTATAATGATATGATTTTTTATCGCCTATGTTCGTCTTCTCTTATTTTTCACATGAAAATGGCGGGTTTTCAGTTCCAACAGAAATTTTTGCAGATTTTTCTGACCTCGGTGCTATTTTCTATTTTTTTTGGAAGATAATGATCGTTTTATTAATTGCTATGATTTTTTGTTCAATTTTGTCTTCTCTTAGATTTTTCATTAATAATGGTGATCTCTCGGTTCCCACGGATATTTTTGAGGATTTTTCTGAGCTCCGAGCTATTTTCTGTATTATCTGGACGTGGAAATCACCATCTTCATCTATAAAAATGTCCGTCGTAATTGGGATATCGCCATCTTCAACTGAAAAGATATTTATTTTTTATTTTTTGAGCTTGGTGCTATTTTATATATTTTATGAAAGATAAGGATCATTTTATTAATTGATATGATTTTTCTATCCAAAATTTGTCTTCTCGTATTTTCCAGTTGAAGATGACGATCATTTTATTAAATGATATTATTTTTGGCCTAATTTTGTCTTCTCTTAAATTCCAGTTGAAGATGGCGATCATCCGGTTCCAACGGACATTTTTGCAGATTTTTCTGAGCTCCAGCATATTTTCCACATTTTTGGAAGATATGGATTTTTTATTAAATGATATGATATTTTGGTCTAATTTTGTCTATTCTTACTTTCTAGTTGAAGAAGGCGATCTCCAGTTTCCAACGGACATTTTTGTGGATTTTTGCGAGTTTGGGGCTATTCCTACATTTTCTGGAAGATATGTTTCTTTTATTAAATGATATGATTTTGGCATAATTTTGTCTTCTCCTGTTTTTCAGTTGAATATGTCGATTTCCCAATTCCAAAGGACATTTTGGCAGATTTTTCTAAGCTCGAAGCAATTTTTCAACATTTTGTGGATGATATGGATCTGTTTATTAAACGATATGATTTTTTGGCCTTATTTTGTTTTTTCTTAGTTTTCAGTTGATGGCGATCTCCCGGTTCCAACGTACATTTTGGCAGATTTTCTGAGCTCCAAGCTATTTTCTAAATTTTCTTGAAGATATGTATCGTTTTATTAAATGGTATGATTTTTTGGCCTAATTTTGCCTTCTCATATTTTTAAGTTAAAGAGTGCAATCTCTCGATTCCAACGGATATTTTTGCGGATTTTTCTGAGTTTGGTGCTATTTCCTACATTTTCTTGAAGACATGTTTCTTTATATTAAATGATATGATTTTCTTACCCTTATTTTGTCTTCTCTTATTTTCTATTGAAGATGGCGATCCCCTCGTTTCAATAGAAATTTTTGTGGATTTTTTAAGCTCGAGGCTATTTTCTACATTTTTGGACGATATGGAGATTTTTATTAAATTATATGATTTTTATAACCTAAGTTTTACTTATCTTATTTTTCTGAGCTTCGGCCTATTTTCTACATTATCTGGAAGATATAAATAGTTTTATTAAATGATACGATTTTTTGGCCAACTTTTTTAGATTATTTTTTAAAGTTAAAAATTCCGATCTCCCGGTTCCAACTGACATTTTGTAGATTTTTCTGAGCTCGGGGCTATTTTCTGCATTTTCTAGAAGATATGGATCTTTTTATTAAATGATATCATCTTTGCCCAATTTTGTCTTCTCTTATTTTTAAGTTGATGATGATCTCAATGTTGCAACTGACATTTTGTCGATTTTTCTGAGATCAGTGCTATTTTATGCATTTTCTGGATGATGTGGATTGTTTTATTAAATGATATAATTTTTTGGTTTAATTTTGTCTTCTCATATATTTTTCTAATGAATATCGCAATTTTTGTGAGCTCGGTGCTATTTTCTATATTTTGTGGAAGATATGGGTCTATATATTAAATGATATGATTTTTAGGTTCTAATTTTGTCTTCTGTTATTTTTCTATTGAAAATAGCGATCTCTCGATTCCAACGGACAATTTTTCGTAATTTTATGTGATCGGTGCTATTTTCTAAATTTTAAGGAATATTGGATCTTTTTATTAAAGATATAATTTTTATCATCTCAGTTTATCTTCTCTTATTTTTCAGTTGAAGATGGCATTTCCCGATTCAAACGAAATTTTTTTGAGAATTTTTATGACCTTGGGGCTATTTTCTGCATTTTCTGGTAGATATGGATAGTTTGACATGATTTTTTGCCTAATTTTGACTTCTCTTATTTTTTTTCGTTGAAGATGGCGATCTCTTGGTTCCAACTGACATTTTTGCGGATTTTTTTGAGCTATGTGCTATTTTCTACATTTTTGTAGGACATGGATCTTTATAAATGATATGATTTTAATAATCTAATTTTGACACCACTTATTTTTCATTTGAGGATGGCGATATCCAGGTTCCAACGGACTTTTTTGCGGATTTTTCTGACCCCGAGTCTATTTTCTACATTTTTGAAAGTTATCTATTTTATATTAAATGATATGATTTTTTGCCTAATTTTGTCTTCTCTTCTTTTTTTGGTTGAAGAAGACGATCTCCCGGTTCCAACAGACTTTTTTGAGGTTTTTTATAAGCCTGGGGCTATTTTCTACATTTTCTATAAGATATGGATCTTTATATTAAATAATATGATTTTTATAGCCTAATATTATCTTCTCTTATTTTGCAATTGAATATGACGGTCTCCCGGTTCCAACAGACATTTTACGGACTTCTCTGAGATACAGACTATTTTCTATATTTTTTGGAAGATATGGATCTTTTGTTAAATGATATGATTTTTAGCCTAATTTTGTCTTTCCTTTTTTTCAGTTGAAGACGACGTGATTCCAACAGACATTTTTACAGATTTTTCCGAGCTCGTCGCTACATTTTACATTTTCTGTAAGATATGGATTTTTATATTAAATGATATGATTTTTAAATAGCAATTTGGTCTTCTCTTAATTTTTAGTCGTAGATGGCGATCTCCCGATTCCATCGGATATTGTTGAAGATTAATCTGAGCTCGCGATTATTTTCTATATTTTCTAAAAGATATGGATGTTTTATTAAAGGATATGATTTTTTAACCGGAGTTTCTCTTCTCTTATTTTTTCAGTTAAAGATGGCGATCTCCCGGTTCCAACAGATATTTTTGCTGATTTTTTGAGCTCGGTGTAATTTCCTAAATTTTCTGAAAGATATTGATCTTTTTATTAAATGTAGGATTTAGTCCTAATTTTTTATTTTCTTATATTTTTTCAATTGAAGATGACGATCTCCCGGTTCCAATGGACAATTTTGCGTATTTTTCCCGATCTCAGAGCTATTTTCTGCATTTTCTGGAAGATTTGGATCTTTTGTATAGAAATAAATTATTTTTATAGCCTAATTTTGTCTACTCTTATTTTTTCAGTTGAAGATGGTGACCTCCCGGTTCCAACGGACATTTTTGCATATTTTCTGAGATCGAGTGTATTTTTACATTTTCTATAGGATATGGATCTTATTCTTAAATGATATGATTTTTATAGCCTAATTCTGTCTTCTCTGATTTTTCAGTTGAAGATGGCGATCTTCTCGTACCAACGGACACTATTGCAGATTTTCCTGACCTCGGGACTATTTCTATTTTTGTAGAAGATATGTATCTTTTAATTAAATGATATGTTTTTTGGCTTACTTTTGTCTAGTCTTATTTTTCTGTTGAATATGGCTGTCTAATTTTTCTAAGCTCTAGGCTATTTTATACATTTTCTAGAAAGTATGGTTCTTTTTATTAAATGATATGAAATTGCTAGCCTAATTTTGTCTTCCTTATTTTTCACTTGAAGATGGTGGTCTCTTGTTCCAATGGACAATTTTGCGAATTTTTCCAACTTTGAGGCTATTTTCTGTAATTTCTAAAAGATATCGGTCGTTTTATTAAATGATATGATTTTTGGCCTAATTTTATCTTCTCATATATTTTTCACTGATGATGGTGATCTTTCGATTCCAACAGATACTTTTCTGCATTTTTCAGAGCCCTGTGCTATTTTCTTTATTTTCTGGAAGGTAATGACCGTTTTATTAAATGATATGATTTTTTGGCCGAGTTTTGTTTTCTTTTTTTGTTAAATTTAGCGATCTCCCGGTTCCAACGGATATTTTTGCTGATTTTTCTGAGCTCTGGGCTATTTTCTCTGGAAGATATCGACCGGTTTATTAAATGATTATATTTTTTAGCCGAATTATGTTTTCTTTTTTGTTAAATTTATCGATCTTACTGTTTCGATGAATATTTTTGCGTAATTTTTTGAGCTCGGGGATATGTTCTCATTTTATGAAAAATAAGAATCTTTATATTAAATGATATGATTTTTATTGTCAAATTTTATATTCTCTTATTTTCCAGTTGAACATAGCGATCTCCCGGTTCCAACGGACATTTTTCGTATTTTCTGAGCTCGGTGCTATTTTATTTATTTTATAGAAGATATGTATCTTTATAAATGATATGATTTTTATAGCTTAAGTTTGTCTTCTATTATTTTTAAGTTGAAGATACAATCTCCTAGTGTTCTAACTGACATTTTTGCGGACTTTTCTGTGCTTAGGTCTATTTTCTACATTTTATAAAAGATAAGGATTTTTTATTAAAAGATATGATTTTTATAACCAAATTTTGTATTCTCTTATTTTTACAATTGAAGATGGCGATCTTTATATCGAATGATATAATTTTTGGCCTAATTTTGTCTTCTCTTAAATTTTAGTTGAAGATGGCATTCTCTCGATCCTAAAGGGCATTTTTTTGGATTTTTCTGAGCTCCGAGCTATTTTCCACATTTTCTGGAAGATATAGTCCTCTTATTAAATGATATGATTTTAAGCCTAATTTTGTCTTATATTATTTTCCAGTTGAAGTTGGCGATCTCTCCGTTCCAACGGATATTTTTCCAGATATTTCTGAGCTCAAGGAAATTTTTTCCACATTTTCTCGAAGATATAAATCCTTTATTAAATGATATCGGAGAAGACAAAATTAGGCCAAAAAATGTTTGTTGGAACCGAAAAATCGCCATCTTCAACTGAAATATAAGAGAAGACAAAATTCGGAAACATGAAATCACCATATTCATCTATAAAATGTCTATTGTAACCGGGATTTGCCCTCTTCAACTGAAAAGATTTTTATTTATCATTTTCTGAGCTTTATGATATTTTCTACATTTTATAAAAGATATGGATCTTTTTATTAAATGATATGATATTTCTAGGCTAAATTTGTCTTCTCTTATTTTCCAATTGAAGATGTCAATCTCTCGGTTCCAACAAATATTTTTACAGATTTATCTATCCTCTGGGCTATTTTCTAAATTTTCTTGAAAATACGGATCTTTTTACTATCCGCAGAAATGTCCGTAGAAATAGCCTCTTATTTACCAGTTGAAGATGGTGATCTCCCGATTCCAACAGATATTTTTACGGATTTTTCTATGCTCCGTGCTATTTTCTAAAATTTCTAGAAATATGGATCTTTTTATAACATTATTTGATTTTTGTAGGCTAATTTTGATTCTCTTATTTTTCAATTGAAGATGGCAATATCCATGTTCCAACGGATATTTTTGTGTATATTTCTGAGCTTAAGACTATTTTCTACATTTTCCGTAAGATATAGATCTTTTTATTAAATGATATGATTTTTCTATCCTAATTTTGTCTTCACTTATTTTTCAATTAAAAATGGCAATCTCCCTGTTCCAACAGAAATTTTTGCGAATTTTTCTGACCTCGATGCTATTTTCTGTGTTTTATTGTCGATATGGATATTTTTTAAATGATATGATTTTTATAGTCTACGTTTATCTTCTCTTATTTTTCACTTGAAGATGTCGATCTCCCAGTTCCAATGACATTTTTGCGGATTTTTCTGAACTGGAGGCCATTTTCTGCAAGATATTGATCGTTTTTTAAATCTTATGATTTTTGGCCTAAATTTTCTCCCATTTTTAAGTTGAAAATTTCAATCTCCCGGTTCCAACTGACATTTTGTCGATTTTTCTAAGCTCGGGGCTATTTTCTACATTTTCTGGAAGATATCGATCATTTTATTGAAGATATCGATCTCACGGTTCTTACTATTTTTTGCCTATTTTTCTGTGATCGTGGCTATTTTCTGTGTTTTTGGAAGATATGTATTGTTTTATTAAATGGTATTATTTTTTGGTTTAGTTTTGTCCTCTCTTACTTTTTCGTTGAAGATAGCGATCTCCCGGTTCCAACGGATATTTTTGCGGATTTTTATGAGCTCTGGGCTATTTTCTACATTTTCTTTAAGATAAAGATTTTTAAATTTAATGATTTCATTTTTATAACATAATTATGTCTACGCATATTTTTTAGTGGAACACGGCAATCTCTCGATTCCAACAGACATTTTTGAGGATTTTTGTGAGCTTGGCGCTATTTTATACATTTTATGGAAGTTATGGGTCTAAATGAAATGATTTTTAGGTTCTAATTTGTCTTCTCTTATTTTTCTATTGAAAATGGTGATCTCTCAGTTCAACGAACATTTTTTCGGATTTTTCTGTGCTCGGTGCTATTTTCTAAATTTTACGAAAGATATGGATCTTTTTATTAAATGATAGGATTTTTATCGTCACAGTTTATCTTCTCTTATTTTTAGTTGAAGATGGTGTCTCTTAGTTCAAACAGAAATATTTGTAACTTTTTATGAGCTCGGGGCTATTTTCTGCATTTTCTGGAAGATACAGATCGTTTGATATGCGGTTTGGCTAATTTTGGCTTCTCTTATTTTTTTTCATTGAAGATGGTGATCTCTTGGTTCCAACGGACATTTTTGTGGATTTTTGAGCTACGAGCTATTTTCTAAATTTCTTGTAGGATATAGATCTTTATGAATGATATGATTTTTATAACCTAATTTTGGCATCACTTATTTTTCATTTGAGGATGGCGATCTCCAGGTTCCTACGGACTTTTTTGCAGATTTTTCTGAGCTCGTGAGTATTTTCTACATTTTTTGAAAGATATGTATTTTTTATTAAATGATATAATTTTTAGCCTAATTTTGTCTTCTCTTCTTTTTCCAAACAGACTTTTTTGCGGATTTTGCTAAACTCGGGGCTATTTTCTACATTTTTGTAAGATATAGATCTTTATATTAAATGATATGATTTTTATAGCCGAATTTTATCTTCTTTTATTTTTAATTAAATATGACGATCTCCCGGTTCCAACGAACATTTGGTGGACTTCTCTGAGCTCCAGACTATTTTCTATATTTCAAGGAAGATATGGATCTTTTTTTAATGTGATGATTTTTTGGCCTAATTTTGTATTTCCATTTTTAGTTGAAGACACGATCTCCCAGTTCCAACGTGGCATTTTTGCGGATTTTTCTGAGTTCAGCGCTCTATTTTAAATTTTCTGAAAGATTTGGATCTTTATATTAAATGATATGATTTTTAAATCCTAATTTTGTCTTCTCTTATTTTTTTCAGCTGTAGATGGCAATCTACCGGTTCCATCGGATATTGTTGTAGTTTTTCTGAGCTCGGGATTATTTTCTGCATTTTCTAGAAGATATGGATATTTATGAAATGATATGATTTTTATAACCTAAGTTTCTCTTCTCTTATTTTTTTAGTTGAAGATGGCGATCTCCCGGTTCCAACAGATATTTTTGCTGATTTTTTCTGAGCTCAGGGCTATTTCCTAAATTTTCTTAAAGATATTGAACTTTTTTTTAAATGATAGGATTTTTGGCCTAATTTTGGTTCTCTTATTTTTCAGTTGAAGATGGTGATCTTCTGGTTCCAATGAACATTATTGCGTATTTTTCCTGAGATAGGAACTATTTTCTGCATTTACTTGAAGAATTGGATCTTTCGTAGCGAAATATAATATTTTTATAGCATAATTTTGTATCCTCTTATTTTTCAGTTGAATGTGGCGACCTCCCTGTTCCAAAGGATATTGCAGATTTTTCTGAGATTGAATGTATTTTTACATTTTCTATAGGATATGGATATTATTATTAAATGATATGATTCTTATAGCCTAATTTTATCTTCTCTTATTTTTCAGTTGAAGATGGCGATCTTCCCGTATCAAACGACTTTGTTGCGGATTTTTTGACCTCGGACCTATTTCTATTTTTTGTGGAAGATAGGTGTATTTTAATTAAATGATATGATTTTTTGCCTAATTTTGTCTGCTCATATTTTTCTGTTAAATATGGCTATCTTTCAGTTCCAACGCAAATTTTTGCGAATTTTTCTCAGCTTGGGTCTATTTTCTATATTTTCTAGAAAGTATGGATTTTTATTAACTGATATGATTTTTCTACCCTAATTTTGTCTTCTCTTATTTTCACTTGAACATGGCGGTCTCCCAGTTCCAACAGACATTTTTTGCGAATTTTTCTGACCCAGGGGATGTTTTCTATATTTTCTGAAAGATATCGGTTGTTTTATTAAATGATAGGATTTTTGGCCAATTTTATCTTCTCATATTATTTTTCTTTGATGATGGCGATCTCCCGGTCCAACGGATATTTTTGCGCATTTTTCTGAGATCTGTGCTATTTTCTGTATTATCTGGAAGATATCGACCATTTTATTAAACGAAATTTTTTGGCCAAAATTTGTTTTCTTTTTTTGTTAAATTTAGAGATCTCTCGGTTCCAACGAATAGTTTTGCTAATTTTTTCTGAGCTCTGGGCTATTTTCTATATTATCTGGAAGATATTGACTGGTTTATTAAATGATATGATTTTTGGCCGAATTTTAATTTCCTCTTTTTTAAATTTAGCGAACTCCCTGTTTCGACAGATATTTTTGCGGTTTTTTCGGAGCTCGGGGATATCTTCTACATTTTATGAAAAATAAAATCTTTATATTAACTGATATGATTTTTATTGCCAAATTCTGTCTTCTCTTATTTTTCAATTGAACACAGCTATCTCCTGGTTCCAACAGACATTATTTCGCATTTTCTGAGCTTATGGATCTTTTTATTAAATGATATGATTTATATTGCGTAAGTTTGTTTTCTATTATTTTTAAGTTGAAGATGCGATCTCCCGGTGTTCTAACTTATATTTTTGTGGATTTTTCTGAGCTCAGAGCTATTTTCTACATTTTATGTAAGATATGTATCTTTTTATTAAATTATATGATTTTCATAACCAAAGTTTGTCTTCTCTTATTTTCCCAATTGAAGATGGCGATCTTAATATTGAATTTTATGATTTTTTTTGGCCAAATTTTGTCGTCTCTCATATTTTAGTTGAAGATGGTATTCTCTCAGTCCCAAAGGACATTTTATCGGATTATTCTGAGCTCCGGTTTATTTTCCACATTTTCTAGAAGATATGGATCGTTTTATTAAATGATATGATTTTTTGGACTAATTTTGTCTTCACTTATTTTTCCAGTTGAAGTTGGCGATCTTCCAGTTCCAACGGCCATTTTTGCAGATATTTCTGAGATCCAGGCTTTTTCCACATTTTATGGAAGATATGGATCAATTTATTAAATGATATCGAAGAAAACAAAATTAGGCCAAAAACCGGAAAATTGCCATCTTCAACAGAAATATAAGAGAATACAAAATTCAAAAACATGAAATCACCATCTTCATCTATAAAAATGTCCATTCTAATAGGATGTCGCCATCTTCAACCAAAAAGCTTTTTGTATATCATTTTTTGAGCTTGGTGCTAATTTCTATAATTTATGAAAGATATGATATTTTTATTAAATGATATGATTTTTCTAGCCTAAATTTATCTTCCCTTATTTTCCAATTGAAGATCGCGATCTTCTAGTTCCAATGGAAATTTTTGCAGATTTTTATGAAATCCGGCATATTTTCAACATTTTTGAAACACATGGATCGTTTTATTAAATGATATGATATTTTGGCATGATTTTGTCTCCTCTTACTTTCTAGTTGAAGATGGCGATCTTCCGGTTCTAACAAACATTTTTGCGGATTTTTCTGAGCTCGGGGCTATTTTCTACATTTTCTCGAAGATACGGACTTTTATTACATTATATGATTTTTTAGGCTAATTTTGTCTTCTCTTATTTTTCAGTTGAAGATGGCAATATCCCGGTTCCAACAGACATTTTTGCCGATATTTCTGAGCTCGAAACTAGTTTCTACATTTTGTAGATCTTTTTATTAAATGAATTGATTTTTCTATTCTAATTTTGTCTTCTCTTTTTTACAATTGAAGATGGCGATCTCCAGGTTCCAACGGAAATGTTTGCAAATTTTTCCGACTTCGGTGCTATTTTCTGTGTTTTATTGTCGATATGGATTTTTTAAAATGATATGAATTTTATAGCCTACGTTTATCTTCTCTTATTTTTCACTTGAAGATGGATGTCTCCCAGTTCCATCGAACATTTTTGCAGATTGTTTTTGAACTCGGGGCTATTTTCTGTACTTTCTGGAAGATATCGATTGTTTTATTAAATGTAATGATTTTTTGACCTAATTTTGTCTTCTCTTATTTTTTTCATTGATGATGGCAAACACCCGGAACCAATAAATATTTTTGCGGATTTTTCTAAGCTAAGGCATGTTTTCTGTATTATCTGGAAGATGTCAATCGTTTTATTTAATGATATGATATTTTGGCCGAATTTTGTCTTCTCTTTTTTTCGTTAAATTTGGCGATCTCATGGTTTGACGGATATTTTTGCGGGTTTTTTTAGCTCGGGGATATTTTCTACATTTATGGAAAATAAGAATCTTTATATTAAATGATATGATTTTTATTGCCTAATTTTGTCTTCTCTTATTTTTTTAGTTGAACATAGCGATCTCCCAGTTCTAGCTAACATTTTTGCTGATTTTCTAGGTATTGTGCTATTTTCTTTATTTTATCAAAGATATGGATCTTTTATTTTCTTTATTTTATCGAAGATATGGATGTTTTTATTAAATGATATGATTTTATTGCTTAAGTTTGTCTTTAATTATTTTTCAGTTGAAGATGGTGATCCCGATTCCAACAGACCTTTTGCAGATTTTTCTGAGCTCCGGGCTATTTTCCACATTTTCTGGAAGCTATGAAACGTTTATTAAATGATATGCTTTTTAGCCTAATTTTTTCTTCTCTTAATTTCTAGGAGTAGTTGGCGATCTTCCGGTTCCAATGAACATTTTTGTGGATATTTCTGAGCTCCGGGATATTTTTCATATTTTCTAGAATATATGGATCGTTTTATTAAATGATATAAAAGAAGACAAACTTAGGCCAAAAATACCCGTTAGAACCAGGAATTGCCATCTTCAACTGAAAGATTATAGAAGACTAAATTCGAAACATGGAAATCGCCATCTTTATTTATAAAAAATGTCCATTGTAACTGGGATATCACAATCTTCAACTGAAAAGATTTTTGGTGCTATTTTATACATTTTATGAAAGATATGTATCTTTTTATTAATTGGTATGATTTTTCTATCCTAAATTTGTCTTCTCTTATTTTCCAGTTGAAGATAACGATCTTTTTATTAAATGATATGATTTTTATTAAATGTCGATCTTCTCGAGACTAGTTTCCACATTTTCTGTAAGATATAGATGTTTTTATTAAATGATATTATTTTTCGATTCTAATTTTGTCTTCTCTTATTTTTCAATTGAAGATGGCGTTCTCCTGGTTCCAACGGAAATTTTGCGAATTTTTCTGACCTCGATGCTATTTTCTGCATTTTATTGTCGATATAGATATTTTTAAATGATATGATTTTTATAGCCTACGTTTATCTTCTCTTATTTTTCACTTAAAATTGCGGTCTCCCAGTTCCAACGGACATTTTTGCGGATTTTCTGAACTCGGGGCTATTTTCTATATTTTCTAGAAGATGTCGATCGTTTTATTAAATGTTATGAATTTTTGACCTAAATTTGTCTTCTCTTATTTTCCAGTTGAAGATGACGATCATTTTATTAAATGATATGATTTTTGGCTTAATTTTGTCTTCTCTTATATTTTAGTTGAAGATGGCGATCATCCTATTCCAACAAACATTTTTGCAGATTTTTCTGAGCACCGACCTATTTTCCATATTTTTGGAAGATATGGATTGTTTTTTAAAGGATATGATATTTTCACCTAATTTTGTCTTTTCTTATTTTCTAGTTGGAGATGGAGATCTCCAGTTTTCTACGGACATTTTTTGCGGATTTTTTTAGTTTGGGGCTATTTCTACATTTTCTGGAAGATATGTTTCTTTTTATTAACAATATGATTTTTTGGCCTAATTTTGTCTTCTCCGGTTTCTTAGTTTATGTCGATTTCCCAGTTCCAACATACATTTAGTGGATTTTTCTTACATTATGGCAATTTTTCTACATTTTTTGGAAGATATGGACCTTTCTATTAAATGATATGATTTTTTGGCCTAATTTTGACTTTTCTTAGTTTTCAGTTGATGGCAATCCCTCGGTTCCAACGGACATTTTTGCGGATTTTCTTAGCTCCGAGCTATTTCCTAAATTTTTGGAAGATATGGATTGTTTTATTAAATGATATGATTTTTTAGCCTAATTTTACCGTCTCTTATTTTTTTTTGTTGAAGAGTGCGATCTCTCGGTTCCAAAGGATATTTTTGCAGATTTCTTTGATTTCTGTGCTATTTCTACATTTACTGGAAGACATATATCTTTTTATAAAATGATATGATTTGCTTACCCTTTTTTGTCTTCTCTTATTTTTTATTGAAGAATGCTACATTTTTTGGGCGATATGTAGCTTTTAATGATTTTTATAACCTAAATTTCGCTTATCTTATTTTTCTGAGCTCTGGCCTATTTTCTACATTATCCGGAAGATATGAATAGTTTTATTAAATGATATGATTTTTTGGCCTACTTTTATTCTCTTATTTTTTAAAGTTGAAAATTCTGATCTCTCGGTTCCAACTGACATTTTGCAGATTTTCTGAGCTCGGTGCTATTTTTTGCATTTTCTACAAGATATGGATCTTTTTATTAACTGATATTATCTTTGGCCTAATTTTGTCTTCTCTTAATTTTCTAAGTTGAAGATGGTGATCTCACTGTTCCAACTGAGATTTTGTCGATTTTTCTGAGATAGGTGCTATTTTCTGCATTTTCTGGAAGATGTGGATTGTTTTATTAAATGATCTAATTTTTTTGTTTAATTTTGCCTTCTCTTTTTTCTGTTGAAGATGGCGATTTTTCTGAGCTTAGTGCTATTTTCTACATTTTGTGGAAGATATGGGTCAAAAATATTAAATGATATGATTTTGAGGTTCTAATTTTGTCTTCTCTTATTTATCTATTGAAAATGGCGATCTTTTAGTTCCAACAGATATTTTTTCGAAATTTTATGTGTTCGGTGCTATTTTCTAAATTTTATGTAAGATTGGATATTTTTATTAAAAAATATGATTTTTATCGTCTCAGGTTATCTTCTTTTATTTTTCAGTTGAAGATGGCGTCTCCCAGTTCAAACCGAAATTTTTACGAATTTTTATGAGCTTATGGCTATTTTCTTCATTTTCTGAAAGATATGGATCGTTTGATATGATGTTTTGCCAAATTTTGGCTTCTCTGATTTTTTCGCTGAAGATGCTGATCTCTATGTTCCAACGGACATTTTTGCGGGTTTTTGAGCTACGTGCTATTTTCTACATTTGCTGTAGGATATGGATCTTAATAAATGATATGATTTTTATAACCTAATTTTGTCATCACTTATTTTTTATTCGAGGATGCGATCTCCAGGTTCCAACGGACTTTTTTGAGGATTTTTCTAAGCCCGATTCCATTTTCTATATTTTCTGAAAGATATGTATTTTTTATTAAGTGCTATCTTTTTCGGCCTAATTTTGTCTTCTCTTCTTTTTCGGTTGAAGAAGACGATCTCCCGGTTCCAACAGACTTTTTTAGGTTTTTCTAGGCTTGGGGCTATTTTCAACATTTTCTGTAAAATATGGATCTTTATGTTAAGTTATATGATTTTTATTGCCTAATTTTATCTTCTCTTATTTTTCAGTCGAATATGATGATCTCCCGGTTCCAATAGACATTTTGTAGATTCTCTGTGGTATGGACTATTTTCTATATTTTCTGGAAGATATGGATCTTTTTGATAAATGATATGATTTTTTGGCCTAATTTTGTCTTTCCTTTTTAGTTGAAGACGACGATATGTCGGTTCCAATAGATACTTTTGCAGTTTTTCTGAGCTCGGTGCTATATTTTACATTTTCTGTAAGATATGGATCTTTATTTTTTCTAAGCTCGCCTTTCTCTTATTTTTCAGTTGA
Source organism: Scilla litardierei (assembly GCA_030789695.1). NCBI lineage: Eukaryota > Viridiplantae > Streptophyta > Magnoliopsida > Asparagales > Asparagaceae > Scilla > Scilla litardierei. The sequence goes on from JAULAV010009370.1 coordinate 24,720, forward strand.
ACATGGCGACCTCCCGGTTCCAACGGACATTTTTTCGGATTTTCTGAGCTCGGTGTTATTTTATTTATTTTATGGAAGATATGTATCTATTTATTAAATGATATGATTTTAATAGCTTAAGTTTATCTTCTATTATTTTTAAGTTGAAGATGACGATCTCCCAGTTCCAACGGATATTTTTGCAGATTCGTTTGAGCTCCGGGCTATTTTCTACATTTATGGAAGATGTGGATCTTTTTATTAAATGATATGATTTTTATAACCCAAATTTCTTCTCTTTCATTTTCCAGTTGAAGATGTGGACCTTTATTGAATGATTTGATTTTTGCCGAAATTTTGTTTTCTCATTTATTTAAGTTGAAGATGGCATTCTTTGGGAACCGAAGGAAATTTTTGCGGATTTTTCTGAGCTCAGGGCTATTTTCCACTTTTATAAAATGATATGATTTTTGGCCTAATTTTGTCTTCTCTTAATTTCCAGTTGAAGTTGGCGATCTCCAGGTTCCAACAGACAATTTTTGCAGATTTTTCCGGGCTCCAGCCAATTTTCCACATTTTTGAAGCTATTGATCGTTTTATTAAATGATATGATATTTTGGCCTAATTTTATCTTCTCTTATTTTCAAATTGAAGATTGCGATGTCCCGATTCCAACGGACATTTTTGTGGGTTTCTCTGAGCTCTGGATTATTTTCTACATTTCTGGAAGATATAGATCTTTTTATTATATAATAGTATTTTTGTAGCCTTATTTTTTCTTCTCTTGTTTTAAAGTTGAAGATGGCGATATCACGGTTCCAACGGACATTTTTGGCCGATATTTCTGAGCTCGGGACTATTTTCTTTATTTTCTGTAAGATATAGATCTTTTTATTAAATGATATGATTTTTAAGCCTAATTTTCTCTTCGCTTCTTTTTCAATTGATGATGGCAATCTCCCGGTTCAAACGGAAATTTTTGCAGATTTTTCTGAACTCGAGGCTATTTTCTACATTGTATTGTAGATATGGATCTTTTTATCAAATGATATGATTTTTATAGGCAACGTTTGTCTTCTCTTATTTTTCACTTGAAGATTCTGGTTTCCCGGTTCCAACAGAAATTTTTGTGGATTTTTCTGACCGCGTGGCTATTTTCTGGTAGATAACGATCGTTTTATTAAATGCTATGATTTTTTGTCTAATTTTGTCCTCTCTTAGATTTTTCGTTGATGATGGTAATCTCCCTGTTTCCACGGATATTTTTGAGGATTTTTCCTAAATCTGTAGAAATTTTTGGGGATTTTTCTAAACTCGAGACTATTTTTACATTTTATTGTAGATATGGATTTTTTATTAAATGATATGATTTTTTATCGCCTATGTTCGTCTTCTCTTATTTTTCACATGAAAATGGCGGGTTTTCAGTTCCAACAGAAATTTTTGCAGATTTTTCTGACCTCGGTGCTATTTTCTATTTTTTGGAAGATAATGATCGTTTTATTAATTGCTATGATTTTTTGTTCAATTTTGTCTTCTCTTAGATTTTTCATTAATAATGGTGATCTCTCGGTTCCCACGGATATTTTTGAGGATTTTTCTGAGCTCCGAGCTATTTTCTGTATTATCTGGACGTGGAAATCACCATCTTCATCTATAAAAATGTCCGTCGTAATTGGGATATCGCCATCTTCAACTGAAAAGATATTATTTTTATTTTTTGAGCTTGGTGCTATTTTATATATTTTATGAAAGATAAGGATCATTTTATTAATTGATATGATTTTTCTATCCAAAATTTGTCTTCTCGTATTTTCCAGTTGAAGATGACGATCATTTTATTAAATGATATTATTTTTGGCCTAATTTTGTCTTCTCTTAAATTCCAGTTGAAGATGGCGATCATCCGGTTCCAACGGACATTTTTGCAGATTTTTCTGAGCTCCAGCATATTTTCCACATTTTTGGAAGATATGGATTTTTTATTAAATGATATGATATTTTGGTCTAATTTTGTCTATTCTTACTTTCTAGTTGAAGAAGGCGATCTCCAGTTTCCAACAGACATTTTTTGGATTTTTGCGAGTTTGGGGCTATTCCTACATTTTCTGGAAGATATGTTTCTTTTATTAAATGATATGATTTTGGCATAATTTTGTCTTCTCCTGTTTTTCAGTTGAATATGTCGATTTCCCAATTCCAAAGGACATTTTGGCAGATTTTTCTAAGCTCGAAGCAATTTTTCAACATTTTGTGGATGATATGGATCTGTTTATTAAATGATATGATTTTTTGGCCTTATTTTGTCTTTTCTTAGTTTTCAGTTGATGGCGATCTCCCGGTTCCAACGTACATTTTGGCAGATTTTCTGAGCTCCAAGCTATTTTCTAAATTTTCTTGAAGATATGTATCGTTTTATTAAATGGTATGATTTTTTGGCCTAATTTTGCCTTCTCATATTTTTAAGTTAAAGAGTGCAATCTCTCGATTCCAACGGATATTTTTGCGGATTTTTCTGAGTTTGGTGCTATTTCCTACATTTTCTTGAAGACATGTTTCTTTATATTAAATGATATGATTTTCTTACCCTTATTTTGTCTTCTCTTATTTTCTATTGAAGATGGCGATCCCCTCGTTTCAATAGAAATTTTTGTGGATTTTTTAAGCTCGAGGCTATTTTCTACATTTTTGGACGATATGGAGATTTTTATTAAATTATATGATTTTTATAACCTAAGTTTTACTTATCTTATTTTCTGAGCTTCGGCCTATTTTCTACATTATCTGGAAGATATAAATAGTTTTATTAAATGATACGATTTTTTGGCCAACTTTTTTAGATTATTTTTTAAAGTTAAAATTCCGATCTCCCGGTTCCAACTGACATTTTGTAGATTTTTCTGAGCTCGGGCTATTTTCTGCATTTTCTAGAAGATATGGATCTTTTATTAAATGATATCATCTTTGCCCAATTTTGTCTTCTCTTATTTTTAAGTTGATGATGATCTCAATGTTGCAACTGACATTTTGTCGATTTTTCTGAGATCAGTGCTATTTTATGCATTTTCTGGATGATGTGGATTGTTTTATTAAATGATATAATTTTTTGGTTTAATTTTGTCTTCTCATATATTTTTCTAATGAATATCGCAATTTTGTGAGCTCGGTGCTATTTTCTATATTTTGTGGAAGATATGGGTCTATATATTAAATGATATGATTTTTAGGTTCTAATTTTGTCTTCTGTTATTTTTCTATTGAAAATAGCGATCTCTCGATTCCAACGGACAATTTTTCGTAATTTTATGTGATCGGTGCTATTTTCTAAATTTTAAGGAATATTGGATCTTTTTATTAAAGATATAATTTTTATCATCTCAGTTTATCTTCTCTTATTTTTCAGTTGAAGATGGCATTTCCCGATTCAAACGAATTTTTTTGAGAATTTTTATGAGCTTGGGGCTATTTTCTGCATTTTCTGGTAGATATGGATCGTTTGACATGATTTTTTGCCTAATTTTGACTTCTCTTATTTTTTTCGTTGAAGATGGCGATCTCTTGGTTCCAACTGACATTTTTGCGGATTTTTTTGAGCTATGTGCTATTTTCTACATTTTTGTAGGACATGGATCTTTATAAATGATATGATTTTAATAATCTAATTTTGACACCACTTATTTTTCATTTGAGGATGGCGATATCCAGGTTCCAACGGACTTTTTTGCGGATTTTTCTGACCCTGAGTCTATTTTCTACATTTTTGAAAGTTATCTATTTTATATTAAATGATATGATTTTTTTGCCTAATTTTGTCTTCTCTTCTTTTTTTGGTTGAAGAAGATGATCTCCCGGTTCCAACAGACTTTTTTGAGGTTTTTATAAGCCTGGGGCTATTTTCTACATTTCTATAAGATATGGATCTTTATATTAAATAATATGATTTTTATAGCCTAATATTATCTTCTCTTATTTTGCAATTGAATATGACGGTCTCCCGGTTCCAACAGACATTTTACGGACTTCTCTGAGATACAGACTATTTTCTATATTTTTGGAAGATATGGATCTTTTGTTAAATGATATGATTTTTAGCCGAATTTTGTCTTTCCTTTTTTCAGTTGAAGACGACGTGATTCCAACAGACATTTTTACAGATTTTTCCGAGCTCGTCGCTACATTTTACATTTTCTGTAAGATATGGATTTTTATATTAAATGATATGATTTTTAAATAGCAATTTGGTCTTCTCTTAATTTTTAGTCGTAGATGGCGATCTCCCGATTCCATCGGATATTGTTGAAGATTAATTTGAGCTCGCGATTATTTTCTATATTTTCTAGAAGATATGGATGTTTTATTAAAGGATATGATTTTTTAACCGGAGTTTCTCTTCTCTTATTTTTTCAGTTAAAGATGGCGATCTCCCGGTTCCAACAGATATTTTTGCTGATTTTTTGAGCTGGTGTAATTTCCTAAATTTTCTGAAAGATATTGATCTTTTTATTAAATGTAGGATTTTGTCCTAATTTTTTATTTTCTTATATTTATTCAATTGAAGATGACGATCTCCCCGGTTCCAATGGACAATTTTGCGTATTTTTCCCGATCTCAGAGCTATTTTCTGCATTTTCTGGAAGATTTGGATCTTTTGTATAGAAATAAATTATTTTTATAGCCTAATTTTGTCTACTCTTATTTTTTCAGTTGAAGATGGTGACCTCCCGGTTCCAACGGACATTTTTGCATATTTTCTGAGATCGAGTGTATTTTTACATTTTCTATAGGATATGGATCTTATTCTTAAATGATATGATTTTTATAGCCTAATTTTGTCTTCTCTGATTTTTCAGTTGAAGATGGCGATCTTCTCGTACCAACGGACACTATTGCAGATTTTCCTGACCTCGGGACTATTTCTATTTTTGTAGAAGATATGTATCTTTTAATTAAATGATATGTTTTTTGGCTTACTTTTGTCTAGTCTTATTTTTCTGTTGAATATGGCTGTCTAATTTTTCTAAGCTCTAGGCTATTTATACATTTTCTAGAAAGTATGGTTCTTTTTATTAATGATATGAAATTGCTAGCCTAATTTTGTCTTCCTTATTTTTCACTTGAAGATGGTGGTCTCTTGTTCTAATGGACAATTTTGCGAATTTTTCCAACTTTGAGGCTATTTTCTGTAATTTCTAAAAGATATCGGTCGTTTTATTAAATGATATGATTTTTGGCCTAATTTTATTTTCTCATATTTTTCACTGATGATGGTGATCTTTCGATTCCAACAGATACTTTTCTGCATTTTCAGAGCCCTGTGCTATTTTCTTTATTTTCTGGAAGGTAATGACCGTTTTATTAAATGATATGATTTTTTGGCCGAGTTTTGTTTTCTTTTTTTGTTAAATTTAGCGATCTCCCGGTTCCAACAGATATTTTTGCTGATTTTTCTGAGCTCTGGGCTATTTTCTCTGGAAGATATCGACCGGTTTATTAAATGATTATATTTTTTGGCCGAATTATGTTTTCTTTTTTGTTAAATTTATCGATCTTACTGTTTCGACGAATATTTTTGCGTAATTTTTTGAGCTCGGGGATATGTTCTCATTTTATGAAAAATAAGAATCTTTATATTAAATGATATGATTTTTATTGTCAAATTTTATATTCTCTTATTTTCCAGTTGAACATAGCGATCTCCCGGTTCCAACGGACATTTTTCGTATTTTCTGAGCTCGGTGCTATTTTATTTATTTTATAGAAGATATGGATCTTTAAAAATGATATGATTTTTTATAGCTTAAGTTTGTCTTCTATTATTTTTAAGTTGAAGATACAATCTCCTAGTGTTCTAACTGACATTTTGCGGACTTTTCTGTGCTTAGGTCTATTTTCTACATTTTATAAAAGATAAGGATTTTTTATTAAAAGATATGATTTTTATAACCAAATTTTGTCTTCTCTTATTTTTACAATTGAAGATGGCGATCTTTATATCGAATGATATAATTTTTGGCCTAATTTTGTCTTCTCTTAAATTTTAGTTGAAGATGGCATTCTCTCGATCCTAAAGGGCATTTTTTGGATTTTTCTGAGCTCCGAGCTATTTTCCACATTTTCTGGAAGATATAGTCCGCTTATTAAATGATATGATTTTAAGCCTAATTTGTCTTATATTATTTTCCAGTTGAAGTTGGCGATCTCTCTGTTCCAACGGATATTTTTCCAGATATTTCTGAGCTCAGGGAATTTTTTTCCACATTTTCTCGAAGATATAAATCCTTTATTAAATGATATCGGAGAAGACAAAATTAGGCCAAAAAATGTTTGTTGGAACCGAAAAATCGCCATCTTCAACTGAAATATAAGAGAAGACAAAATTCGGAAACATGAAATCACCATATTCATCTATAAAATGTCTATTGTAACCGGGATTTGCCCTCTTCAACTGAAAAGATTTTTATTTATCATTTTCTGAGCTTTATGATATTTTCTACATTTTATAAAAGATATGGATCTTTTTATTAAATGATATGATATTTCTAGGCTAAATTTGTCTTCTCTTATTTTCCAATTGAAGATGTCGATCTCTCAGTTCCAATAAATATTTTTACAGATTTATCTATCCTCTGGGCTATTTTCTAAATTTTCTTGAAAATACGGATCTTTTTACTATCCGCAGAAATGTCCGTAGAAATAGCCTCTTATTTACCAGTTGAAGATGGTGATCTCCCGATTCCAACAGATATTTTTACGGTTTTTTCTATGCTCCGTGCTATTTTCTAAATTTTCTAGAAATATGGATCTTTTTATAACATTATTTGATTTTGTAGGCTAATTTTGATTTTCTTATTTTTCAATTGAAGATGGCAATATCCATGTTCCAACGGACATTTTTGTGTATATTTCTGAGCTTAAGACTATTTTCTACATTTTCCGTAAGATATAGATCTTTTTATTAAATGATATGATTTTTATATCCTAATTTTGTCTTCTCTTATTTTCAATTGAAAATGGCAATCTCCCTGTTCCAACAGAAATTTTTGCGAATTTTTCTGACCTCGATGCTATTTTCTGTGTTTTATTGTCGATATGGATATTTTTAAATGATATGATTTTTATAGTCTACGTTTATCTTCTCTTATTTTTCACTTGAAGATGTCGATCTCCCAGTTCCAATGACATTTTTGCGGATTTTTCTGAACTGGAAGCCATTTTCTGCAAGATATTGATCGTTTTTTAAATCTTATGATTTTTGGCCTAAATTTTCTCCTATTTTTAAGTTGAAAATTTCAATCTCCCGGTTCCAACTGACATTTTGTCGATTTTTCTAAGCTCGGGGCTATTTTCTACATTTTCTGGAAGATATCGATCATTTTATTGAAGATATCGATCTCACGGTTCTTACTATTTTTTGCCTATTTTTCTGTGATCGTGGCTATTTTCTGTGTTTTGGAAGATATGTATTGTTTTATTAAATGGTATTATTTTTTGGTTTAGTTTTGTCCTCTCTTACTTTTTCGTTGAAGATAGCGATCTCCCGGTTCCAACGGATATTTTTGCGGATTTTTATGAGCTCTGGGCTATTTCTACATTTTCTGTAAGATAAGATTTTTAAATTTAATGATTTCATTTTTATAACATAATTATGTCTACGCTTATTTTTTAGTGGAACACGGCAATC
>JAULAV010009371.1:0-20469 GCA_030789695.1 Scilla litardierei
GTGCTTCTACTTGCCATCTAAAGTCCTAACAAAATATTACCGTCTTTCTTCTTCCATGACCATCATCTCATGGTGTTCAAAAAGCCCGGGGGCATGCCGGCCCGCCGGCCCGGGTTCCGGGCCGGCCCGGCCCGGGCCCGGTGGCCCGTACCCGGGCCGGGCTCTGGCCCGGGCCCGGCCCCCGGGCCGGTCTGAGCTGGGGTACCCAGCCCATGGGCCGGGCCGGCCCGACCCGGCCCCGGGTTTTTTTTTAATTTATCTCAAAGAGGCTTAAAAAAGGGGGTGGGGGAGCCGGGCCGGGCCGGCCCGGCCCGGCTGGGCCTGGGCCGCCGGGCCGGGCCGGGCCGGGTTTCTCCCCAGCCGGGCCGGCCCGGCCCGGCCCGGATTTTTTTATGGGCCCGGCCGGGCCAATTTGACACCTTGACCCTCATCCTAACCTAAATTTACACTCAAGTCCTTACTTTTGCCACCTTCGGAGCCTCGCTTGAATACTAGACATTCGGACCCATCATTTTTCTTCAATATCTAATTTTAAGGGTCAAATGGAAATAATAATCAAACATGAATTAGATATGGCATATTCTTAATGTTAGGTGAACTTTAAGTTTAATTTTATATGTGGGCAGAAAAATATTTTTTTTAGGGAAACTACGTGGGTGTAAAATTAAGCCGGATCAAAGTTTGACAATGGAATTAACTTCTCCTTCTATTTATTTACAATTGTACCAATATTTCTGGTTGAGCCGAGGGGTTGGTTGAGTAGAAAGTGTGTTCCTCTCGTCATCTCTTTCCGGAGAGGCGAAAGATCGAGAAACGATGACTATTTCACTTAATTTCTTCGACTAACCTGATATGTTGATACGGATCAGCCTCGCATACCCCAAGTTTGTGCCTGACCGTCCTACTAGTAAGGGTGAGCACGGTTTGCTCAAACCGTCCAAACCGAATCGGACCGAGCCAAAAACCGAACCGCTCTCCATCGGTCTGGTTTGGTCTCAATTGTTGGAAACCGCCACTTATATGGTCTGGTTTGGTTTCACCCTGTCGAAACCGCTTAAACCGAACGGAACCGACTCCTAACATATATTATATATTGTGCTGGAAATCTGTTGGAATTTTAACCCTAGTCCCTAGAAACCCTAGCCTACGGCCTTTAGACTGAGCGGCGCCGCGCCGGCCCTATTTGGCTATCTGTCTTCTTCAATCTCCAGTCTTCACTCTTCAGAGTTCAGGCTGCATTCGTTTTTTTTCCCGTTTGAGCATCGCTAATTCTCCATCAGCGGTCAGCCCATCGGCCATCGCCAACACCAGGACCAGGTAAACCACTCCTCCTCGTTCTTATTCTTTATTCTTCTTCTTGTTTTTCTTCGTATTCATCTTCTTGTTTAACAAAATTGGGTATACGAGGAGATCTTCCGTCATCATATGTAACCGCGGTTTCAAACCGCTCCAAGCGGTTTTCGTCGGCTCGGAAACCATTGGTCTGACGGTCTGGTTTGGTCTGACCTATGAGAAACCGCTACTTATATGGTCGGGTTCAGTTTAGGACCAGTTTGAAACCGTACTCTCCCCTATTTACTAGTGAGTCGGTGCAGGAGTGCAGATCACCCAAAAAAAAATTTGGTTGGATGTCATGTTAAATTAAAGATAAATAAATAATATTAAAAATAACGGAAGCAGATACCACCGCTCAATGTAATTATCTTAATCGTTTATTATTTTCTAAACTATCCCTGAGTCTTTTTTTCTTGCACACTATTTTTGCAGCAAATTAGCAGTTATAAGGTGGATGCATAGATTGAAATTTAGGGTTCGTTTGGATGTGGATTGAGATTACATAATGTTGATTAGTGTATCTAAAATGCTCATGCATGCATTAATCCCGCTAATTAGAATTATTAATTGAATGCAAGTTATTAAACTTTACAAACTACTTGAAATTGGAAGAGTCCAAGCATTGACGCACCCAATCCATTTGTCCCATTATCAACCGGTGACCCCACCTACCCAGGTACGTTCACCGACTCCTCCCTTCCTCCCACTCATTAAACAAAGAACTCGACGCTCCTCTCCCACATAAAACCCCTTGCCCCTTTTCTCCATTTCCCTCTAATTTCTATAAAAAACGAAGCAGAAAAATAGCCGCTCAATCAGAAAAAATCTCGGCTTTCTCTCTTGCGAAGCCCTAATCTAGCGAACGATGCCGGATCCTATCCCATCCTGTTTTCGCGGCGGCGCGGCCGGCGGTCCACCGCCTTCGACAGCGTCGGGCCCCACCCTAACCACCTCCGTCTACGAGACGACCATCGGCCTCGCCGCCCTCTCCTGGTCGCGTACCGTCCTCGGCCTCCTCGTCCGCGCCGACCTCCGCCTCTCCCTCGACGACGACGAGGGCGACGATCTGGACCAGGATCGGCCCCTTACCTTCAAGATCCGCCCCTGGCTCTTCTTCGCCCGCCGCGGATCGAAGCGGTTCCATCATCGGGACCACTCCATCGACTTCGCCTGGGACCTGACTCGAGCGAAGTTTCCTGCCGCCGGCGGCCCCGAGCCGATGGCAGGATTCTTCCTGTCGATCGCCGTCGACGGCGAGGCCATCCTCATCGCCGGCGATCTGGTGGATCTCGCTTTCAAGAAGATGAAGCTGAAGAAGCGCGAGGTGGAGGCTTCGCTGATCTCGAGGAGGGAGCACGTGACGATGAAGGAGGATCGGTGCTACAAGACGCATGCGAGATTTGGCGGGAAAGAGCGGTCGATCTCGATCGATCTCAGCGGGGAGCTGACCTTGGAGGTGGACGGGAAGCAGATCTTACACATCAGGAGGCTGCGTTGGAAGTTTCGCGGCAACGAGAAGGTCCAGCTTGAAGGCGGAGACCGGATCCAGCTCTCGTGGGACCTACACAACTGGCTGTTCCCGCCCAAGGACTCCGGCGGCCCAGACGCCGCCATCGATGACGGCGGTCGCAGCTCAGCGGGGAAAGCCGTGTTTGTCTTCAGATTCGAGGGCGAAGAGACGGAGCAGGGGCATTTGGGGAAGCATGGGGAGTGCTTTGGGAAGGAGGGGGCGTATAAAGGGACGCTAGGGGGGGTATTTTCGGAAGAACATGAACTGGAGCGAGAGCAGCAGCGGCGGAGGCGGCGGAGAGAATGCGAAAAGGAGGAGTAAGAATAACAGCGGCGGCGGCGGCACCAACAAGAAGAAGAGCTTGCTGAAGACCAGCTCCTCGTCGTCTTCGTCGTCGGCGAGCTCGGCGGGGAGCTCGACGGTGATGGAGTGGGCCAGCCCCGAGGAGAACGAGTTGAGGAGCAAGCAAGGGTTCACCCTCTTGGTCCACGCGTGGAAAAGTTGATGGTAAATAAAGCAAAAAATGATGGCAACTTTTATCTCTTTTTTTTTCTTGGGGTTGAAAATTTGTTTGTTCGGGATTTTTTTTAATGTGCACGTTCATATGTTGTAATTTTTCCAAATACAGTTAGGCGAAATTAAGATCGATTCATTTCTTAGCATAGTAAATGAATAAATATAATTTGGCCAAGAATATAGGAAGCTAAAAATAGGAAATATTGTCGATGTTTTTTAATTATTTATATTTGCTAAATTTGTGGCGTGCGGGTCTCCTCGTTGTGCGTGATGTGCACGTCGATAACAGTTGTATGTAGTGGTTGAAACTGAAAATTGGTGAGGGCGACAGATTTTCTCCGTTCTGCATATTTTGCTTATTCGCTCTGAGACATCAAAGGTTTTGCACAGAAGCACTAGTCGGTGCTGCTGCTTGAAAGATTTCAGTTTTGCATAACGATTACCGAGTTATTTGCAAATTAAGATTTTATTTTTGCAGGAAGGCCCCCAGGTTTTGTCCGGATGGTCGGCTGCCAGTTGGATACAGCGCATGTGGGGGTGGTGGGTCCCATTTATCTGCCCGGATGCTCACGAGACAAACAATAATACGTGAGTTGGATATTTGACCGTTTGACTGGCGGTGCAGACCGCGGTCTGTGCGCCAGGTAATTTTGTGGGCCCCAACGCGGAGGACTTTTCCTATCGTATTCCCTCGCTGCTACGGAGACAGCGCAGGGACCAGCAAAAGAGCGGTTTGGGTGTCAGAGGGGAGGAGAGATTCCTGGGCTCTTTGTCTCTCCCAACGTGCTAACGTGCGCCTTTTATTCCGCACTCCAAATCTATGTAAGTTCGCCCTCCTCCTAAATACACTGTAACTTTAATTCCGATGAATCAAAAAAAAAAAAAAAAAACGCTGTAACGATTTCAAAACTTATAAACTCAGCAACGTATTCTTTCAAAAATTTGTGTTTTAGAGAGATTTTATGTTACTTCGTCTCATATTTCTCCCAAGAACTTGAGAACAAATTTGGGATTCAAATTTGTGTTGGCGAAACTGCATACAAAGAGCCAAACAACTTAGGCCTAGGTTGGAAGTTGGTAATCAGTTTCCTTTTTTGGCCATCGTTGAGGACTTAATTTTTTTATGTTCGTGTTAAGCACAACTAAAATTGTGATGTTTAGGTTGCTAAACAATAAGGTTGTTGTTGCGGTCAAGAACCTCAAGATTGACCCCAAAATTGGAGGCAGTTCAAACCTAATCATCTCATGCATCGTTTTGTCATGGTCAAGAACCATATTATAAATACAATATGTTTAACCTCCGGATGATTTTGCATCTCATGGTCCTTAAGTGAGCTAGGCCCATTTTAAAAGCTTTTGCCGTGGCCCAAGAGAATCCAATCGTACGTAACGAAAAAATGTAACTCTTGGGCTAGAAGGGAGAAAATAAATGCTGGCCCAAGTCGGCCTGTCAAGTAGGCTTCCACTTTGAAGAGTTGAAGCCCATTAAAGTTATTATTTTTTTGGCTTATTTAGATTAGAATCCAATTGATTATCCATTAAGTGTCAAATAAATAGATATATGATCATGGGTGTGGGTAATCCAAGAAAATGAGGTAGGAATCGAGTATTTTATTGGCATTTCGAATGTCTTTATCTTTAAAAAAAATCGTAATCTTATTAACTCAATCCGTATCTATATTTGATCGGATAGAAAACTTTGATATCCTTATCAGGCATCTGAAAGGATACAAATGTAAATCTCAACCGACCGTATATTTCGTCGCTACGTTGACAGACTTAAAACATTGCTATACGGTTAGGAAGCCCAAAATAAGGGCAAAATCCACTATTCCTTGTACGAACAGAATGCGTGGTATACGTGCAACCGAAAAGGAGCGAGCAATGAGGGTGTGTATGTCGGCAACCTCGGAAGGAAAAATGGCCTAAAGGCAAAAAGAGAGGGGGCAGGGCAAAAACGCAAAAAAAGAGGGAGGCCAGACCCCCTTTTTGAGTGGGATGGGGATCCCGACGGCTGAGGGGACAGTGCCACTGGAAACACAGCCGTGGGGAGTCGCCCTCTAATATATATAGATGGTAAAGCCCTAGCTAGAGTGGCCCTTGGCCCAGCACATTGCTTGCCTTTCCTTTTTCTTGCAATCATTCACATTGTCTCCTCAGTTGGTAGCCACACCCCCTTGAGACATGGATATCTTCATCAATCTCAATTAGATTGATTATCTAGGTTTATAGTTTAAAAAAAATTTAGAATGCAGCAACTGTGGACTGATATTGTTTACGAGTGGCTGCCCAAATTGGGGAGGACCAAGTGCTCCACATCTCGGCTGGTCTCTTCTTTTGAGGGTTAACACGAATCGAATTTATAAATGCCTACTTTCGTTACTTATTTGCGTATTACTTATTACAACTTTTTTTAAATCCATATATTGTTATGAATGAGGGAGGCCTTTGGCCTCCCCTCCTTCATTACCCATTCATTAGGTCCCCATTACTTAGAGTAATAGAGACCCTTGGTCTCCTAGAGGCTTTTGGCCTCCCCACTATGAGATATATAAATAGAGCACCATGGCTCTTAGCTATGTGGACTTATTCTTAGCAATGAAATTCTCTCTCTCTCTCTCTTGAGTTCATTATCATATAACACGTTATTAGCACGTTTGCTCCCCTTTTCTTGAGCCTTTCTACCCTCAATCCATCCCAAAAATTTGTTACGCTATTCTTACTTGTGACGCGCGAAGGAATCTCTTGTTGCGGCTCTACGTATCGGCGTTCCTATTGTGCGTACTCGGAGCGTGGGATTTTATATCTACGGATCTTCTCATTTTTCGATCGTCCCTAGATTTATAATCTAGAGGTAATTTCCGTAAACCCCGTAGATAAATACGAATAAAATTTGATTTGGCTATGATTTTTCCAAAATTTGACCGGTAGTGCTTTACATACCGTTTTCATTCCACATACCGGAACAAAATCACCGTTCTGTTCCTGGCACCTTTGTTTAAAACCAAAAATAAACATCTCTCTCAGAAATGATTGTCAAGAATAGCAGAACGTAGTAAGCATACAAACAATGGCATGGCTCGCATTCAAGTTTTTTACAAGCATTTATATACATGAGAAAGAATGAGCCTAGTACAATACATGAGAAAGTCAAATTTGATTTTTTGAATACCGATGAGATACAACCACACAGCTGGATCTTCTTAATATGTCACTAACCAGATGTTAAATGTGTAGACAAAATAATCCAAACAGAATATGGCATTTATCCGGGTAGAAACACCTCTTGTTTTATACATTATCGCCTATTTGAAAGGGTTGGAATACTACAGTCATTGAGGCATCAAAGAGCAACGACATATTTACAAGTTACTGTCTAAAATCAGAAAACAAGATGATGTATATGAAAGTAGACTTGATTCTTTTGACAGTAACTTGATTCTTTTGAAAACAGTTACTGTAACTTGTAAATATGTCAATGAAAACAGCATCAGGATGTAAATATGGTTTTCAAGAATTCCTATTTACATATTTACATATTTACAGTAACTTGTAAACTTGTAAATATGTTTTCATTGAATCTTGTAAATATGTAAACTTATTTACATATTTACATATTTACATTTAACATATTTACATATGTAAACTTATTTACATATTTACATATTTAAATATTTACAAGTAACTTGTAAACTTGTAAATATGTTTACAAGTTACTGTCAATATGTTTACAAGTTTACATATCAAGTTTACATATTCAATGAAAACATCACAAAAACTTGGTTTTCATGCATTTATCAGGATGTCAATGAAAGTAGACATAAAGATTAAACCAAATGGAAAATAAAAAGAAAATTATAATACGGGGTTTCTGGGCGCTGACGCTGGCCGACAACAGTAACAGATGGGGTGGAATTTGAGGTGACAGACTTAGTGTTTTTGGGATTGTTTACATTCCACAACCCAAAAATGGGCTTAATGGCTGATTTTGTTTAAATTCAATAAAATTGATTATTTTGTTGTTGGGCCTGCAGCCCACTTGTGCCTATCAATAACTAAATAAATTAATTGGGCCTGCAGCCCCAATTCCTTAACGGTTATTATTTTTTCCCACTAAATAATGGCCTGAAGCCAATTACTTAAAGGGACTATCCTCTATGTTAAATCACAAATAATTTCTATAGCCCATGTTGACAACTTTATTTAAACATCGCTTTTGCAAATTATAATCTATGGTTTACTAGGACTCTATTTTTCAAAATATAATTATCTTAAAGATCCTGAGACCGCTCTGCCGTTAGTCAACTAACCTAACGGTGTATGACGTTTCCACGTGGTCTACAAGATATTTATATTTTCTAGTTTCCCTTACCATATATTTTGCTTGAGATATATGCGTGGTTGTTTACTTTTATGCCCGTAGCATATTTAGAACTGTGTGGATGTTTAAATCAGTAAAAATGTGTTTTTCGGGATCGGCCATTGTATACCTATTTACTTTCCTTGCACTTTTATTTTCTTTTGAGAAAATTTGTAAGTGAGGAAATTTGTATTTTAAAGCCAAAGCTCGATGCAACAGCACATAGAATTGATGAAAACTCCCTCAATGGATCATGATGTCGGTCAATGTGCTTGGCTAAGTTTGCTGGACCAACCTAGCTTGACTGGGTAACAAGTGGTCCTGGCTTAGTCAATTCCCTGGCCGCGTCCGCTGGACCGCAAGGAGTCGATTCATGACTGTGTAAGCCAAAGCTCGATGCAACTGCATATGAAGATGGAGATATAGGGACCCAGTTCAGTTTGGGTTTCCAAAGTTGTATTATTATTTTTTCTATTATGGACTTTAAACGAACTTTGGACTGTGTACTATTTTGGGTATCTGGCCGATCCCCGCATTTTTACTTGTTTATTTCTTTATGCATGAATTTTTGAATTTTAATTAATTCATGCTCATTTTAAAATACGTAGATAAATGGCAAAATTGGCAAGCGTCGATTTCGAGGTCCTAGATTCTGCAGGGACAAATTACCTGAGTTGGCGAGTGGACCTGAAGTTCCACTTGCGTTCAATGGCCCTCCTTGGGTCCATTTTGGCTCCTTCCTCGGCCCCAACAGCGGCCGAAGCTTCTGCTACAGCTAGCAGCAGCCCCACAACCACTGTATCCGATGTAGATAAAGCGAAAGCCATAATCTACATTAGGAAGCATATAGATCGGACCTTAAAGGCCGAATACTTAACGGTTGAGGACCCGAAGGACCTGTGGACAGCACTGGAAGCACGATATAAACATCAAATTGATGTTATATTACCCCGTGCCAGTTATGAGTGGGAAAACCTCAGACTTCAGGACTATAAGTCCGTCGCTGAGTATAATTCTGCACTTCATAACATCACCTCACGCCTGAAGTTGTGCGGTGAAGAAGTGACAGAACAGCGCATGTTGGAAAAAAACATTTACCTCGTTTCACGAGAAAGATGCAATCCTCATGCAGCAGTATCGTGAATGAAACTTCACGAGATTCTCCGATCTGATCTCATGCCTACTTAGAGCAGAGCAGAATCGAGATTTACTGCTAGCAACTCATAACTTACGTCCAGCTGGCACTGCCCCTATCCCTGAAGCCCACCACGTTTCTCCCCAGAAGTGGAAAAACAAGAGGAAGACTAAAAATACTAAAGGGAAAGCGGTAATGAAGCAACCAAGAGGTGCAGCTCCCCAGACAAACAAAAACAATAAAGGGAAAAGAAACTTCAATTGGAAGTGAAAGGACACCAAGCACGTGTCACTTCCAAAGAAGACCTGGGAGGACAAATGCCATAGATGCGGCATGACTGGCCATTGGTCCAGAAACTG
Source organism: Scilla litardierei (assembly GCA_030789695.1). Lineage (NCBI taxonomy): Eukaryota > Viridiplantae > Streptophyta > Magnoliopsida > Asparagales > Asparagaceae > Scilla > Scilla litardierei. The sequence continues at coordinate 9,216 of JAULAV010009371.1, forward strand.
CCGCACTCCTCGCCACCTACAGGATCTATACCAGGCGAGCCAGAAGTCTCGACCTGAAACAAACTTGGCAGGTGTACAGCCGCCAACAGTCTTTACTGCTAAAGACTTCGAGAACGACGATCTGCTAGATTGAGCATCATCATTTATCTATGCATTTAGAATTCGATGTATCTTCATCTGTTATTTGCTTTAGTGCGGACTTTTATTTATGAATGTTGTCTACATTTTCCCTCAAATAAAATTTCTTTTTTTGGCTTATATAGATGATGTCTGAGTGCCTAGTGGACAGTGCCTCGACGCACACAATCCTTCGCGATCGTTGCTATTTTAATAGCTTAAACAAATATGACGGTCCTGTTATCACAATTTCAGGACTGTCCCAAATAATCGAAGGAACTGGTGAAGCAATTATATTGCTCCCAAATAACACAAGACTTCAAATTAATAATGCATTATTCTCTCCTATATCAAACAGAAATCTCGTAAGTTTCAAGGATTTCCGTTTAAACGGATATCACTTAGAGACCAGGGATAAAAATAAGGTTGAATATCTAATTGTAACTCGTCAAAAAGATGACCGGAAGATCATCTGCGAGCGATTCAAGGGACTCCCGTCGGGTCTATACCAAACATACATTCAACCAGTAGAAGCCAATATGATTGAACACCAGACGTGCCAATCACTACCAGAATTCCAACTCTGGCACAATAGACTTGGTCACCCTGGAACAGCAATGATGCGCCGCATCATCACTGAATCCCGTGAACACAAATTGAAGAACCTGAAGATTCTTCAAAAGGGTGAATTTCCATGTCTCCCTTGTTTTAAGGGAAAACTAATAACGAGAGCATCCCTCCTGAAAGTGGGATTAGAGTCTCCTGGCTTCCTTGAGAGAATTCATGGTGACATTTGCGGGCCTATTCACCCCGCAAGTGGCCCATTTCGGTACGTCATGGTACTGATTGATGCATCAACCAAATGGTCTTACGTGTGCCTCTTGTCCACCCGCAACCTAGCTTTTCCAAAGCTATTGGCACAAATAATAAGGTTGCGTGCTCATTTTCCCGATAACCATATCAAGAAACTACGTCTTGATAATGCGGGAGAATTTACTTCACAAGTCTTCGAAGACTATTGCCGAGCAACTGGTATTGAAGTTGAACATCCGGTAGCACATGTTCACACCCAAAACGGATTAGCTGAGGCTCTTATAAAGAGACTCCAATGGATTGCACATCCATTGCTTATGCAATCCCAGTTGCCTGTGGATGCTTGGGGGCATGCTATTTTACATGCCACATCACTTATTAGGATAAGACCCTCTGGAGGTCACACTTTATCCCCGATGCAACTAGCATACGGCGCACCACCGGATATCTCTCATTTGAGAGTGTTTGGTTGTGCGGTATATGGCCCAATAGCACCACCGCAGAGGACCAAAATGGGTCCTCAGCGTCGTCTAGTTATATATATTGGGTTTGATTCGCCCTCTATTATCAGATACCTTGAACCCCTGACGGGTGACGCATTCAAGGCACGTTTTGCAGACTGTGAATTTAATGAGAAATTTTTTCCAAAACTGGGCACACAGTCTAAGAAGCCAGAAGCTTCTGAGACCATTAGTTGGGACCAGAAGTCTTTGTCCCTATATGATCCGCGTACTAATCTGTGTGAAGATGAGATCCTGAAGATCCTTCACATCCAGAATACAGTACATCTTTTACCGGATAAATTCACGGACAACCAGAAGATTGTCCGTTCACACGTCCCTGCTGCCAATACGCCAGCTAGGATTGACATCCCCATAGATGGATGCAGCCCACCGGCAGCAGAATTGGTTGTACCTCAAATGAAAAGAGGACTGATTCGGGTTCAATATTACATATTTAACCCCCCATTCAGCCCTATTTTGTGCTCATGTGATGCTAAATTTATCTCTAATTCATAAGTATTTTCTACACATTTATTTACTAGAGAAAACACAATATTTGAGCACAAAACAGCATTTAACGATGCAATTCTGCACATTTTATATTTTTCATAGCATCGTCTCGATCTCACGATTCCAACGACTATTTATTTGTATTTTTCTGAGATCTGTGCTAATTACTATGAATTTTTGAATGCAGAATACCATTTATTGGAAATAAAATAAACGCGCACGAATCTTGGCGCATGCGGTGGCAGCATCAGAGCGGATCCCGCTCGAATCCGACGGCTGCGGGAAAATATCGACGTGGAAATACCTCCGCCGTTGGATCTTAATCCAACGGCCCGATGAATTGCGTAGCGGGAATTTGCAAGGACCGTTGGATCCCGATCCAACGGAGCGGATCGAGCCGGAGACGAACGAAGCTGCGGGCGATGTAACGGAGGACGTGGCGCATTCCTAAGCGTCCGATGCCGATCGGACGGAGGCGAGCATGCCCGAAGCGAACGATGCGGAGCGGCGAAATTTTTGGGCCACGTGGCTCGATCGGGGGCGTTGCTGCGAGATCCAACGGCGGGCACACGAAGTAAACGAAGCGGCGAGCGCTCCGAAGATGGGGACACGTGGCCGCTTCAAATTGAATCCCGCTTTTGCACGAACGGCCTGGATCAAATCCGAGCTGAACTCGGATGCAACGCGGGCGTGGATCCGCTAGGATGCCACGTGTCACCCCTACGTTCAATCCCGCATTTGATGAGCGGCCCAGGTTTGATCCGCTCCAGATGTGCGGCCCAGATGCATTCGGGCGTTAAATGGATGCGGGTTTAGACCCGTTAAGCAACCCAAACCCGCAATCTTATTATATAAGCGTATTTAGGGTTTTTTGAGCGTATTCAAGCAGTTTGGGGCGTATTTTGGGCGTATTGGAGGCTCTAGAAGCCGTATTTTCCCCCTGAAAAATTCTGTAAAATTCCAGAGGCTTATTTCTAATTTCCAGAGAGTTTTGAAGACTTTTCAGAGAGATTTGGTGATATTCTCTTCAACTTTAGCTTGTATTTCGGTGTTTTAGCTTGTATTTTGCCTCTAAACTTCCGTATTTTGCTATTAAACCTATGAATTCTGATCTGAAAATTGTTTATTTCTGCGCCATGAGTAGCTAAATTGTTATTGTGCATGGTTTGGAGTAGTTAGGGGCTATGATTTGTGTTAGTTTGGTTGAAATTCCATGTGCTTAATCGTTAAACGTCGCTAAAATTGTAATCGTTGTTCGTAAATCGACTTTTTTAGATTCCAAAAGAATTAATTCAGTTGATGATCGCCCCAAAAGGGTGAGTTTTGATCTCCCCAAAAGGGAGTTTCATACCGTAGTTTTGATTTCTCCAAAAGAGAGTTTCATATCGTATTATAGCTTTAGCGACGATCTTTTTGAATATTTTGTTTGAACCCCCAAAAGGGCATCTTCCGATGAATTGCTCCCAAAAGGAGAATTCATTGAGTTATATTGGATATTTTTCCCGGTGAATTGCTCTCAAAAAGAGAATTCATTGTGATATATTCATCAACCAAATTAATACGAATCGCTGACCCTAGCGAACCCATACCATGTGCATACTTTTTATATATATTTTCTTATACGTATTTCTTCGTTCATCACCTTTCACATCACCACCTAAAGTGTTTAGTTTCTTTCCGATAGATTTCTATTTGATTTGAATTGTGGTTGCAGCAGATTTCTTCCCGTGGATTCGACACCTGGACTCCCAGGTTTTACTACTTGTACGGACTCTTGCACTTGAGAGAGAGCACCTTTTCGGTCCCACCAAGTTTTTGGCGCCGTTGCCGGGGAGGAATGGTTTGTGACTACGGTTTATTTCATTTAGAGGACCTTCGGTGAGATCTTTCCACTTTACTGTACATAAACTTTTTTTTATTATTTTATTTTAATTTTTTTTAAAATGGAATATATGAACTTCTACTGCACAAACAACCTGTATGATGCACGGTATACAAATGCACACAAACATAGAATGGAGAAGCTCAAAATTGTCAACTTTAATCAAACTGACTGTGAAACTTTCTTTCAGGCCTGGAGGAGGTTCACAGACATTATATCGAGCTATCCGCAGCATGGGTACACAAATGAAGAGCTTATGGCGTTCTTCCTAGATGGACTACAACCGCAGCTGCAGGAATTATTGGGAGGCATGACGCCGACAGTGGCGTGGGAATACATGGAGTCTCTGCAAGAAAACAAAGAAACCGTGGAAGAGACTTCAGAGAGCGATTCAACGGAGCCTTCGTGCCTCGATCAAGAAGAGCAAAGCGTAGACGTACCTTTGCAATCCTTGAAAGAGGAAGCTTATCAGACTATTCAGACACAGGAGGCCACATCCCATCAATTCCAAGAGAATTTCCTTGCTCGGAGTCGGCAGATTCAAAATTCGATTGAAAATCTTAATTCGATTGCCGCTTGCTTAGAAGAAGGTAATGCTTTTGAAACTCAATTTAAAGAATCTAATACGAGTTCATCTTCTATTGCAGGTACATCAAGCGAGCCATGTCACGTTGATGACACGAATAAAAATATATACATGGCAAGAAGCGTGTGCGAAAGAGAGGACGAACTAGCAATTTTGGATGAACTAGAGGAGGAGACAGCTAGGGACAAGGGTTTTGAGATTATCGCTATGGAGCCAGAACCATTCCCTCTTCCAGTTTTGTCCCAAAATCATTTATCCCTCCCCACAATGAACGAGCATCGTACAGAGAGTAGTGCAAATCTTTCAGGGAGTAGTCGTCAACTCGCTTTAATTTCTTTCACTTATTTTGATGACTATATTTGGAATATTTTTATTGCGAAGAATCTTAAATTAATTTGGACTGACATAACTCGTCTCTCGCAGGACATTGACAAACAGCTTATAGAGATGCTTGGAGTTGTGTTGCTGGGGTCCAAATTAGTCGTTGGAGGAAGAATAATCGCCGAGGAGCGCAAGGAGCAAATTGAACAACTTCCTCCACCATCAAAGATTCGGGATCCGCCATTTGATCACGGTGTGTTCTTTCCAGTAGTGTAGTTTTTATATGCTTTCTAGGTTGCTTGCTTGAATAAACTCGTACATCTTCCGACATTGAGGACAATGTCCATCTTTAGTTGGGGGGTGTGTATGAGACCTTAGGATTTTTTTTGAGAATAATAAATCACCAAATCTCATCTTTTAAAACTCCTTCATATGCCTCAAATGCGGATGATTATACATTAATTGTGTTCTAAAAATTGTTTATGGCTTGATTAATTATTTTTCCTTCATGGAATTGCCGTTAATATGCTATTCATGAAAATTTTCAATTTCCATGATTAATATCTCGAAATAGTTCGAATATATTTCATGCATGCTAATGTGATGAAAAAGCTTAAGTATACACGATTCATTAGAATAGTTTTCAAGTTGAAGAGGAATTTGGCCTTTGTTATTAATGTTTATATTCATGTTGATGGGTTTTGAGTTGCTTACAAAGAAAAAGATGGAGAAAAGAAAAGAAAAGAAAAAATTTTTGAATGAAAAGAATGAAAAATGAATGATGAAAAATGAATGAATAAGTATGTCACTAATAAATAACTTGGTTGGCTCGAGTAGTACAGTCCGAGGGGTCCTTCTTGGCCTAATGCCCTATGATCGTCTGATTTGGGAGCCATTGACCGGAAACTCACTCATTTGATGGAGCGATCCAAGTTATACTTTTTTCTGCGAATGTTGCTTGATGCGCGTTACGCAGAACGAATAAAAGAAAAGAAATGGTGAATATACTAAGGAACTTCAATACCCATGTCTTGAATGATTATTTTGATAGGCCAATTCTTTGGAAACAAGAAAACTAGTATATAACGACGCGTTATACTTTCGCTTGCGCAAAAGGATGCATGCATGTTATTTATTCATACTAAATTAGAGAAAATTTCATGTGATTGATTTTGTTCATGGATATGTATATTGATGGTCAAGATCATGTTGGAATACGTATTATTGAGCCATGCCATAAGCAATTCAAAAGAACTTATTGTTTTATTGATCGTCCGTATTTATCGCTATTTTTGCTAGAGACTAGCAAATCGCTAGTTGGGGGGTGTGATTCGGGTTCAATATTACATATTTAACCCCCCATTCAGCCCTATTTTGTGCTCATGTGATGCTAAATTTATCTCTAATTCATAAGTATTTTCTACACATTTATTTACTAGAGAAAACACAATATTTGAGCACAAAACAGCATTTAACGATGCAATTCTGCACATTTTATATTTTTCATAGCATCGTCTCGATCTCACGATTCCAACGACTATTTATTTGTATTTTTCTGAGATCTGTGCTAATTACTATGAATTTTTGAATGCAGAATACCATTTATTGGAAATAAAATAAACGCGCACGAATCTTGGCGCATGCGGTGGCAGCATCAGAGCGGATCCCGCTCGAATCCGACGGCTGCGGGAAAATATCGACGTGGAAATACCTCCGCCGTTGGATCTTAATCCAACGGCCCGATGAATTGCGTAGCGGGAATTTGCAAGGACCGTTGGATCCCGATCCAACGGAGCGGATCGAGCCGGAGACGAACGAAGCTGCGGGCGATGTAACGGAGGACGTGGCGCATTCCTAAGCGTCCGATGCCGATCGGACGGAGGCGAGCATGCCCGAAGCGAACGATGCGGAGCGGCGAAATTTTTGGGCCACGTGGCTCGATCGGGGGCGTTGCTGCGAGATCCAACGGCGGGCACACGAAGTAAACGAAGCGGCGAGCGCTCCGAAGATGGGGACACGTGGCCGCTTCAAATTGAATCCCGCTTTTGCACGAACGGCCTGGATCAAATCCGAGCTGAACTCGGATGCAACGCGGGCGTGGATCCGCTAGGATGCCACGTGTCACCCCTACGTTCAATCCCGCATTTGATGAGCGGCCCAGGTTTGATCCGCTCCAGATGTGCGGCCCAGATGCATTCGGGCGTTAAATGGATGCGGGTTTAGACCCGTTAAGCAACCCAAACCCGCAATCTTATTATATAAGCGTATTTAGGGTTTTTTGAGCGTATTCAAGCAGTTTGGGGCGTATTTTGGGCGTATTGGAGGCTCTAGAAGCCGTATTTTCCCCCTGAAAAATTCTGTAAAATTCCAGAGGCTTATTTCTAATTTCCAGAGAGTTTTGAAGACTTTTCAGAGAGATTTGGTGATATTCTCTTCAACTTTAGCTTGTATTTCGGTGTTTTAGCTTGTATTTTGCCTCTAAACTTCCGTATTTTGCTATTAAACCTATGAATTCTGATCTGAAAATTGTTTATTTCTGCGCCATGAGTAGCTAAATTGTTATTGTGCATGGTTTGGAGTAGTTAGGGGCTATGATTTGTGTTAGTTTGGTTGAAATTCCATGTGCTTAATCGTTAAACGTCGCTAAAATTGTAATCGTTGTTCGTAAATCGACTTTTTTAGATTCCAAAAGAATTAATTCAGTTGATGATCGCCCCAAAAGGGTGAGTTTTGATCTCCCCAAAAGGGAGTTTCATACCGTAGTTTTGATTTCTCCAAAAGAGAGTTTCATATCGTATTATAGCTTTAGCGACGATCTTTTTGAATATTTTGTTTGAACCCCCAAAAGGGCATCTTCCGATGAATTGCTCCCAAAAGGAGAATTCATTGAGTTATATTGGATATTTTTCCCGGTGAATTGCTCTCAAAAAGAGAATTCATTGTGATATATTCATCAACCAAATTAATACGAATCGCTGACCCTAGCGAACCCATACCATGTGCATACTTTTTATATATATTTTCTTATACGTATTTCTTCGTTCATCACCTTTCACATCACCACCTAAAGTGTTTAGTTTCTTTCCGATAGATTTCTATTTGATTTGAATTGTGGTTGCAGCAGATTTCTTCCCGTGGATTCGACACCTGGACTCCCAGGTTTTACTACTTGTACGGACTCTTGCACTTGAGAGAGAGCACCTTTTCGGTCCCACCAAGGACGCCCACCAGGTTCAAAAGATAAAGTTCCTCGAAAGAGGAAGACTCCTGTCGATACTAAGATTATCCCTCCACAGGATGCTGAGCTCAGACCAGCTACTTCTCCCCTCCTGATTTCCCCAGCAGAGGAAACAATAGGAGAAACATCATTAAATTTTGTACGTGCTGGAGAAGTACTGGACAGAAATAGCATAGTCGTCGACGACGATTTTGCGTTCGATATTGTCGTTCACGTCACTGAATATGATGATGACGTCGAACCACGATCTCTAGCGGAATGTAAACGCAGAGATGATTGGCCAAAGTGGGACGAGGCAATAAGAGTAGAGCTGGACTCACTCTTGAAACGCAAAGTCTTTGGACCAGTAGTCCAAACACCAGTATGTGTAAAACCTGTGGGATATAAGTGGGTTTTTATAAGAAAAAGAGATGAAAATAATGTGATCGTTCGCTATAAGGCACGCCTTGTAGCCCAGGGATTTTCCCAAAGACCGGGGATTGATTACGAAGATACGTATTCCCCGGTCATGGATTCGATCACCTTCCGATTTTTAATCAGCCTAACTTCTCTGGACAGCCTAGAAATGCAGCTCATGGACGTTGTGACTGCATATCTATATGGCGATATAGATAAAAATATCTATATGAGACTTCCTGATGGGTTTAATCTACCCCCAGAGATGAAAGAGATACCTCGGGACGTATTCTCTGTAAGGCTACATAGATCATTATATGGTCTAAAACAATCGGGCAAGATGTGGTATAACAGACTAAGTGATTTTTTTGCACAGCAAGGATTCACGAATAACGAAGTCTGCCCGTGTATCTTTATCAAAAGAACGGGAACAGGATTTGTCATCATAGCTGTATATGTAGATGACTTAAATCTCATAGGATCTCCTGCAGAGATCAAAGAGATATCTGAAAGCCTTAAACATACTTTTAAAATGAAAGACCTAGGCAAAACAAAGTATTGTCTTGGCTTACAGATAGAACACCTAAGAGGTGGAATCCTATTGCACCAATCTAATTATACAAAGAAACTTCTACGCAAGTTTCATATGGATAAATGTCATCCTTTAGGTACTCCTATGGTCGTAAGATCACTAGATGTACATAAGGACCCCTTCCGGCCACTGGAAGAGGGGGAGGAGATATTGGGTCTTGAAGTACCCTACCTCAGTGCCATTGGAGCACTTCTTTATCTGGCTAACTGTACGCGTCCCGATATAGCGTTTACTGTTAATCTACTAGCCAGACACAGTGCTGCGCCCACAAAGCGCCACTTGAACGGAGTAAAGCATCTTCTGCGATACCTTCAGGGTTCCATTGATCTTGGACTTTACTACCAGAGAGGTGCCTCCCCCAAATTGTTTGGTTATGCTGATGCAGGTTATCTCTCTGATCCGCACACGGCAAAATCTCAAACAGGTTTTGTATTTACCTACGGAGGTACTGCTATCTCTTGGAGATCGGTAAAACAAACCACTACTGCTACATCTTCCAACCATGCAGAGCTCATCGCAATCCATGAGGCGAGCAGAGAATGTTTTTGGCTACGCTCCGTCGTCCAACACATCCTCCAATCCACTGGCCTGAAGACCAGTGATCTGGAGCCTACTGCCCTATTCGAAGACAACGCCGCATGCATTGCTCAGCTTCAGAAGGGCTACATCAAAGGCGACAGGACAAAACACATTTCTCCCAAGTTTTTCTGGACGCACGAGCAGAAGAACGACAAGCAGATTGAAGTTCGACAGATCCAGTCATGCAACAACTTAGCTGATCTTTTTACTAAGGCATTGCCTAAATGTACTTTTGTAAAGCTTGTAAAGAACATTGGTATGCGACAGTTGAAAGACCTGCAAGCCTGAAGCTTGTACGGATTAGGGGGAGTAACATGTGGGTTGCACTCTTTTTCCTTAAGCTGTTGGGTTTCCCCACTGGGTTTTCCACAGCTAAGGTTTTAACGAGGCAAACACACTTACTCTGGATCCAGAAGTATCCACCCCTTGCCTCAGTAGCTGAGACCGAAGTGATGAATGTGTAAGGGGGAGTGTTATGAATGAGGGAGGCCTTTGGCCTCCCCTCCTTCATTACCCATTCATTAGGCCCACATTACTTAGAGTAATGGAGACCCTTGGTCTCCTAGAGGCTTTTGGCCTCCTCACTATGAGATATATAAATAGAGCACCATGGCTCTTAGCTATGTGGACTTATTCTTAGCAATGGAATTCTCTCTCTCTCTCTCTCTCTTGAGTTCATTATCATATAACATATATAAATTTTTTAAAGAATTGTTTCAGTTTAATTCCGATGCATTAAAAAGGGTATTTGTTAAGTCACTGCCCAGCATTCGAGGGACTCGGTCGACCAATGTCCAAGGCCCACCAGGCCCACCAAAGAAACCCGCTATCGACTGGGTCAAAGCCCGAATGGCCAGTCGACCGTTAGATCCACTTCACACGAATGTGAGATTAAAGGCGGGCTCGGAAATCTCGTGGACGTGGGTAACGTTTACTCCTATTAATGGGGGAAGATCGTGGCTCATTATGGGCAACCGTTATCTCCCCAACGTATCCAAGGGAACCTCGAACGTTCGTCTATAAATAGAGAGAAGGGTTCCATCTTCAAGGTACGAGATCTAATAGATAGAACTCTATCATCTCATTCTTATCATTCTTACATTCGAGCTTGTGTCATCAGTCTAGAGACGAACCTCCGTGGGTCGATCTCAGCTACACCAAGCTCCTTTTATTCCTTAAGTTCACTACTAAATTAAGTATCGGAGGGGATTTGTGTCGGAACTCAAATCCGACCCCCCTAACGACTCCATGTGGTGTAGATCGACGATCGCCATCCAGCTTCGAAGGTCGACGTTGGGCCCTTCAACCTCGAACGATCGACCCAACGGCCGCTCGTAGGTCGATTGAAGGTCGTATCACCTCCAACTACCAACATCCGACCCTGGTTCTTCCAACCAAGGGTCCCACCTCAACTGCTGACAAGACTCCAGCTCAGCGCTACGAGTCTCCGTCAGCCTAACAACTGTCCTGGTCAATTTTGGCCTTAACAGTTTGGCGTCGTCTGTGTGAAACGTTAACTAGCTTGACATCCCAAAGCAATCCAAAAGCTATGATAGCTGGACCCAGCAACGTTGGACCGGTCGAAGGTCCGAAGGAGAAGCCAAGAGCAAACAGTGTCTTGTTGGAGGACGTCGCGGACTCTACAACATCCCCGCCTCAACCAACGGAGGAGGAAAATGAGCCCGGGGTAACTCGAAGAGAATTCAACCAATTCACT
>JAULAV010009373.1:0-21096 GCA_030789695.1 Scilla litardierei
CCCAACTTGAGTTGGAGGCCACAACAACCGCAACATCAAGGGCCACCACAACAAACTCATCAACCGTACAAGGCTCCTCCTTTCAACAATAATTACCAAGGAGGCGGTTTCCAAAGAAAGAGAGAGGAAGGGAATGAGATCCAAATGAGCACCATGAATGAGACTTTGCAACAACTCATCCAAGTGCAACAAGCTCAAAGCCAACAATTCCAACAATTCCAACAACTCCAACAAACTCAAAATCAACAAATGGCGGAGCACTTGGCGAAGTTGACCGCAAGTCTAGAGAAGGGGAAGCTTCCATCTCAACCATTGCCCAACCCCAATATGAACTCTTCATCATCATCGGGGGGTTCAATGAAGCAATGCCAAGCGGTGACGACATTGAGAAGTGGGAAATTTTTTGAAAATGTGGAGCCACCTAAAAATCCACAAGTGGAGGAAGTGGGAGAGAAGGAACAAATACCGGATTTGGTGCTAGAAGAGGAGCAAGGTGAAGGCACAACAATGAAGAATCCATCCAAGGAGCCCGAGCCTTATTCCACTCCGGTACCTTTCCCTCAAAGGCTCTCCCCGCCATCCAAGGACAAGTATCAAGCGGAAATCAGGGAGATTTTTCAACGATGTCAAATTAATATCCCTTTACTTGATGCTATTAACCAAATTCCAACATATGCTAAGTTCCTAAAAGATTTGTGCACGGTGAAGAGGAATTTGAATGTGAAGAAAAAGGCTTTCTTGACGGAGCAAGTGAGCTCCATTGTGCAACACAACACTCCCCAAAAATGTAGAGACCCGGGATCCCCTACAATTGAATGCACCATAGGCACAAAGAGGATAGGTCAAGCACTTTTGGATTTGGGGTCGAGTGTTAACATATTGCCTTACCCGGTCTTTCTTCAACTAGGATTGGGAGAATTAAAAAGTACGCCGGTTGTTTTACAACTAGCGGATATGAGTGTGAAGATTCCACGGGGTTCTGTGGAAGATGTGCTTGTCCAAGTGGACAAATTTTATTACCCCGTTGACTTCATTGTCCTTGACATTCAAGGACCCACATCGGGGAATCCCACCCCGATAATCTTAGGAAGACCATTTTTGGCCACTTGCAACGCCTTGATAAATTGTAGGAGTGGCCAATTAAAAATTTCTTTTGGAAACATGACACTTGAACATAATATTTTCAATGCATGCAAATTGCCACCCCGAGAGGGGGAATACGATGAAGTTAACATGGTTGACTTTTTGGCTTAGGAACCTATAGACTCATGTGTTGAAGATCATTTCGGTTCCGAATTTGATAATGCTTTGAATTTTCTTGACTCTTTTTGTGAGCACATTGATGAATCTTTTCTTGTGCAGGAAACGCATGCGGGACCAAGCACCAAATGGGTTCCGAGGTTCGAGACATTGCCTACGGACTCCCCGCCTCAAATGCCATCATCTTCGGAGCACCCCAAATTGGATCTAAAGCCACTTCCGGAATATTTGAAATATGCATACCTTGGAGAGGGCGAGACATTCCCGGTGGTAATAAATTCTAACCTCACATCTAAGCAAGAACACGATTTGTTGGATGTGTTGAGAACACACAAAAAGGCTATAGGTTGGACACTAGCGGATATCACGGGAATTAGCCCTTTAGTGTGTTCACATCACATTTATTTGGAAGAGGACTCAAAACCATCGAGAGAGCCACAACGTCGGCTTAACCCGACGTTGAAAGAGGTTGTAAAAAATGAACTTTTAAAATTGTTGGATGCTGGTATCATTTACCCGATTTCGGATAGTAGGTGGGTGAGTCCCATCCAAATCGTGCCCAAAAAGTCCGGAATCACCGTCATTAGGGACAAGAATGATGAATTGATTCCTACGCGAACCACCACCGGTTGGCGTATGTGTGTAGATTACCGGAAACTTAATGCCATGACCCGCAAGGACCATTTTCCTTTGCCATTTCTTGACCAAATTGTAGAAAGGGTTGCGGGCCATGAATTTTATTGCTTTTTGGACGGGTATTCGGGCTATTATCAAATAGAAATTGCCCCGGAGGACCAAGAGAAAACCACTTTCACTTGTCCCTTCGGCACATTTGCCTTTCGTAGGATGCCCTTCGGGTTGTGTAATGCACCCGCCACATTTCAACGACGCGTTCTAAGTATTTTTAGTGATATGGTTGAAATTGTGGAGATTTTTATGGATGACTTTTCGGTTTTTGGAGTCTCATTTGAAAGTTGTTTATCTAACCTTTCTTTGGTTTTGAGTAGATGCATTGAGAAGAACCTCCTCCTAAATTGGGAGAAATGCCACTTCATGGCTATAGAGGGGATGGTTCTTGGACATAAAGTCTCAAAGCGAGGAATGGAGGTAGACCGAGCCAAAGTTGAGATAATTGAAAAGTTACCGGCTCCAAAAACCGTGAGGGATGTGCGGTCATTTCTTGGGCATGCGGGATTCTATCGTCGTTTCATCAAGGACTTTAGTGCCATCTCCCGACCTCTTTGCCATTTGCTAACTCTTAATGCCGAATTTATTTGGACACGTGAGTGTCAATCTTCATTTGAATTATTAAAATGCTCATTGACTACTTCTCCCATTTTGCAGGTGCCGGATTGGAGCCTCCCATTCGAGATCATGTGTGATGCAAGTGATTTCGCCGTGGGAGCGGTGCTTGGTCAAAAGAGGGAGAAAATACCATGTGTAATCTACTACGCGAGCAAAACCCTCAATGAAGCCCAAAAGAACTACACAACAACGGAGAAAGAATTGCTCGCCGTAGTGTTTGCCTTGGAGAAGTTTAGGAGTTACATCTTAGGGTCACCCATTCTCATTTTTACGGATCATGCGGCCCTACAGTATTTGCTTTCAAAGAAAGACGCTAAACCAAGGCTTATTAGATGGATTTTACTTTTGTAGGAATTCCACGGCGTGATCAAGGATAAGAAGGGCGTGGAAAACTTGGTGGCGGATCATTTGTCACGGCTTACTTTCGGGAACGAGCCCACCACCACACCAATTCATGATGCATTTCCGGATGAGCAACTTTTCGACGTGTCTTCCTTGCCGTGGTATGCCGATATTGCAAACTACTTGGTTTCCGGTAAGTTTCCTCACTTTTGGTCGATTCGGGACATAAGGAGATTTAAACATGAGGTAAAATCATTCTTTTTCGATGATCCATACTTGTACAAATATTGTTCCGATCAAATTGTTAGGAAGTGTGTGCCAAATGACGAGTTTGCTAGTGTATTACATTTTTGTCATTGTGGTGCTTGCGGGGGACACTTTTCCGCACATAAAACGGTGGCCAAAATTTTGCAATGTGGATTTTATTGGCCCACCATGTTTAAGGACACATACACATATTGTAAATCTTGTGTGCCATGTCAAAAGTTAGGGGGAATAACAAAACGAAACATGATGCCCTTGAACCCGATCTTAGAAATTGAAATTTTTGATTGTTGGGGCATAGATTTTATGGGGCCATTCCCCATTTCATTTGGGTACACATATATATTGGTGGCCGTTGATTACGTATCCAAATGGGTGGAGGCCATTGCATGTAGGAACAATGAGGGTGCTACCGTGCTAAAATTTCTCAAAGAAAATATTTTTGCACGTTTTGGAGTTCCCAAAGCTATTATTAGCGATGGTGGCTCTCATTTTTGCAATAAACCATTCTCTAACTTGATGAAGAGGTTTGGGGTCACACACAAAATTTCCACACCTTACCACCCCCAAACCAATGGCCAAGCGGAATTGGCTAATAAAGAGATCAAAAACATCCTACAAAAAACGGTGAATCCTACACGCAAGGATTGGAGTGTCCGATTGCCGGAAACACTTTGGGCATATCGGACCGCTTACAAAACAATTTTAGGAATGTCGCCATATAGGATTGTTTATGGAAAAAATTGCCATTTGCCCGTGGAGTTAGAGCACAAATCATTATGGGCAATTAAACAATTTAATTCCATTTGTGACTCATCCAATAATTTTCGCAAATTGCAGATTTGTGAATTGGAGGAGTTGCGACGGGATGCATATGAAAATGCCAAAATAGCCAAGGAGCGCATGAAATTTGAGCATGACAAAATGATTTTGAGGAGGGAATTTTTTCCGGGCCAAAGCGTGCTATTATACAACTCCCGGCTTCATCTCTTTCCGGGAAAATTGAGATCTAGATGGTCCGGGCCGTTCGTGGTGAAACATGTCTACAATCATGGTGCGGTGACCTTGGTGAATAAAAAAGATGGGAGCGAGTTCAAGGTCAATGGACAACGTTTGAAGCCTTATTTTGATTCGTGGGCTAAGGAGCGAAACACCGAGGAGCTTGCGGACCCGCCTTCGGGCGGCGACTAAATAGGTGTGTTTGTTCCAACTTTTGCTTCTACTACCCTTTCATCCATTGAGGACAATGCATATATTTAGTTGGGGGGAGGGTTGTAGTTTGTTGTTTGGTTGTTTTAGGATGTTTAGGATGTATAGTTAGTTGTTTTGTTAAAAAAAAAAAATTTGTGGCGACATCCCTTTGGTCACTTCCAATATCTTGCGAGCTTATCATGGACTATCCTTGCTCATTTGCTAGCTTTGTGCTTGATCCCTTTCATGCTACATCTTCATGCATACATTTGGATTCAAATCCTATTTTGGTGTCAACTCATGAATATTTGATTGGCGTGTTTTAACTGCTTTTCCAATTTGATTTCAAATGCTAATATACCATGAATGAGACTTTTTCATATGTTGTGATACTCTATTTGAAACAATTTGGGAAAAGTGCAATGTAAGAAATTTCATGTTGGGATGAACGATGTAGTTTTTGATTGGATAGGAGATGGCCAATTTGTTATGCATTGTTTTCTTCTTAGGAGTGGATGAATGAATTGCTAATTCATGTTGAAGAATGAGAATGAGAGTAATATTTGTGAATTGTCTTTCTAATCAAGTTTAGTAGCCGGTACCCCACGAAACATTGGGGAGGACGCCAAAGACGAGATTTAGAAATCATTTCACCTATTTGCCTATATTGCGTTATCGCGTGTATGCAAAAAAAAACACACACACACAAAACAAAACAAAACAAAAAAATATCGGTGCATCGTTCCTCTAGTCTTGTCAAGTAGTCGGTGCCCCACGAAACATTGGGGAGGACATGAAAGAGAAGATTTAGGGGAGTGCACACAAAAAAAAGTAGAAAAGAAAATGAAAAGAAAAAGATTATAAATAATTGAGTGAATAACGAACATGAATTTTGCAAATCTCATTCCTCCACAACTTAGAGAAAAATTTCTTTTGTATTGGCCATTTCCTTGAAGATTAGTATTCATGACATCGTGATATCCCGATACGTGTGATACGGGCTTATTATCGCACTTTTCTTTGAATTGGATTGAAGAGCGTGTCACTTATTATTTACTTTCATACATTGGTTATATTGACTTTGAATTCAATTGGAAATAATATTTGGGGTATGCCATGAGAATATGGTGAGATTGGTGCATGTTTTCATTTTTATCCGAATGTATCGCTTGATTTGCTAGGGACTAGCAAATAGCTAGTTGGGGGGTGTGATTCGGGGTATAAATTGCTTATTTTCCCCCGCATTTCTGGGTATTTTATGTGTATATCATATCAATTTTGGCGTTGTTACTTGCATTTTCGTAATATCATGGTTTATTAACGCCTAACTTCATTTTATACATAAAATACAATTTCTAGTGACTAATTTTAGCTCCTATTATTTTTCAGGTACTCCTGGGAATTTTCCAGATTTTTGGAATTTTTCCAGGATTTTTTCTAAGCTTGGAGCTATTTTTGGTGAATTATTGGAGCAATCTGGACATTTCTGGGAATTTCTGGGAATTATTAAGAGGAAAAACAAGAGAAAAGCCTTATTGGGCCTTGAGGCCCGCGGCCCGCTTCTGAGCGGGCCGCTGATGCGGGTTATATTTTAAAAAAAAATTATTAAACATATTTTTTGGCCCAGCGGGCCGGCCCGCTAGGCAGCGCGCGCTCGAACGAGGGGGGGCCCAGCGCCCCCCCTTTGATTTACGCAGCGCTGCTGCGTAAATCAAAGCGGGGGGGGGGGCCCGCCCCCCCCCATTTTTTTTGACGTATCGGGGGGGGGGGGGCACGTGCCCCCCCATTTTGTTTAAACGCGGCATGAGTTTTGGGGGGGGGGGCGGAAAATTTAATCCCGCCCCCCACTTTTGCACAGTATTGTTTTTGGGCCCGATTTTCTTGGGCAGATGAAAAACAGGAAAAGGAGCTTGGGCCTGAAACAAAATTTTGTTCTGTTTTTTTTCTCTTTAAGGCTGAAGTGTTTTCACAATGGGGAGTTAGTTTTTTTTTGGGCAGTTTTTTTGGTTCTCTTGGGTTTTCTCCTCTCAAAGAAATTGCTAGGGCTTGGATGATCTTGGAGAAGGATGGAAGCTAAATAGAGAAGATCAAAGGGGAAGCTATCTTCTCACAAGGGGGTGTTTTTGCCTTAAGCTTGTATTTTGTTTTCATTTCTCTTGTTGAACTTTGTTGCTTGTAAAAACATTTGGATGTTGATTTTGAAATCAAATATATTGTTCTTGTGTATAATGAGTGGCTAGTCTTATTGTGTGTTTATGGTGGATGGTTGTATGTTGGGCTTGTAGATTTCATTTCCAACTTGATTTTAACCTCTTGTATGTGGATGAAACATTGAGTTAGGGTTGTCTATTGGAACCCTAGTGGGAAATCCAAAGAGAGGTTCATCCTAGTGGACCCTCTATATTGTGTTTATTGTAAAATTTTCTCAATGTGTCATTCACTATCTTTGCGCACCCAACGTGTTCGATGAAATGCCAAACTATCCGATCACACTCTCCTTAGCCGGATGAGGGATCGTAGTGATTCAAAATGAAGTTTGAAGCCCGACTACACCATGAAACCATGAACACTCACATTTCTCATCTTTGTTTGCTATCCTACATATTTCGTTGTTTGCATGCTTAACGGAAGTTCGTTCTAAAAATTCACTCAACCGGTCCTCTCCCCCAAAGGGTGGTATTTCTCACACCGCATAAGCTAATTGTGTCCGTTGTTGATTGTAAGCGAGTTGTCCCCGTGTTCGACCCTAGGCTCACTAGGATTTTTACTACTTGGCGACCTCCTACACTTGGGAGTTAGCACGTGCAATCTTTTGTTCATGCCAAGTTTTTGGCGCCGTTGCCGGGGACAACGGTTTTACCATCGACAATTACACTACTTTTAGCTTTACTTTGTGATTATATCATCTTTTCGTACATAATCGTATATAAATTTCACTTTGTTTGTTTTCGTTTTCTTTACATACCATCGATTGCTTTATTTTGGATATAAATCGTATATAAATTTCTTTTGCGATGTAATGGACACAAATCGTATATAATCGTATTTTGGATATATCATCTTATTTTGGATATAAATCGTATATAATCGTATATAAATCGTATATAAATCGTACATAATCGTATATAAATTTCTCTTGTTTTATATTTTGGATGTAATGGACACGAGATTGACACAATATTTTGCGAAAATGAGTTTGTGAGAGATGGAAAAAAGAGGTCACTCTTACAAGCTTATTATTGCCAAATAAGATGTCAGCTCACAAGCTTATTATTCCAAATAAGATGTCAGCTCATATCTTGAAATCACATGCAAGTATTGGATCACACAAGTACCATGTCACTAGAAATAAGGTCTCCTGTCTAGTAGCCGGCCTAGGACATAACCGCTAAGGTTGTCTATGTGGACTGTGGTTGTTAAGGAGCCGACTAGCGCAGAGGACATCATTGTGAAGCATAACTGGTAGGGAGCTAATTGTGAGTGTGGTCACCGAGGTCGTCCTGTAGAGGGGAGCTGAGTAGGGGCGGAGCCAATTATGGGCTAACATGGGCTGTAGCCCGGTAAGGTTTAGGGTTTTAATTTTTGTATATATATATTTTGTTATTTAACATTTTGCCAAACCCCTAACACAGCCTAGTGGTGTGACTGAGAGTTCTCTTTTTAAGTGGTTGCAGCTTCAGTTATTAACATTAAAATGTATTAATTACATTTTCTGAGTTATATTATCAAAACTAATAAGTTGCAGCTTCAATTCCTAACGTTAAAATTGTTATGAATAAGCCCATGAGGCTCATTGGGTAGCCACCCATTCATTGAAAGCTATATATATGCGTGTAGGTGGGCTCCTAACCCCGTACACCTATTACTCTACTTTTCCCTTCACGACTCGTTATCAGCACGATCAAGCTCGTAGGAAAAGCCGACGACCCTCAAAGAGGGATTTCATCCAACGCTCAGTTTTAAGAAGATTGTATTCTTCTCAACGGAAAGCGTAAAGAGCATCCTTCATCAATCGTCGTCTACATTCCTTCGCCGAATCTAGAGGTAAATCATCAAATTTTTAGATCTAAAACTTGTTTTCCAGTAGATCTGCATGTTTTAGATCACGAACATAGTAAAAAACGAATTTATATTTAGATCTGAATGTCTAAAACACAATAAAAATCGATTTTTTGTCTAAAAATCAAATTTTTTAATGATCCATGGTCGTGCCTTCGTGCACGGCCAGGCCATGCCCAAAAGGGCATGGCCGGCCGTGCCCCTAGGGCGCGGCCTGACCGCGCCTGAAAGGGCGCGACCCGCCGCCCACTGCTAGGGCGCGTCCAGCCGCCGCGGGCCCCCTAGGGTTTTTCGAAACCCTAGAAATTAGCTGGCCAATTTTTTAGGGGAGGCCCATTAACCCTATTTTGGTTGTTTTCATGGCCCAAAAGCCTGAAAATTAGCCCACTTACACATAATTTTTCTTTTTTTATTTTGGCCTCAAAGGCCCAATAATTAAAGAAATTTTAATTTTTGTGATAGGGTTAAGCGGAAAGATAAATATAAATGAAATGGATCAAGATTAAAAGTTTTAAAATTATTTTTAGCACGTCACTTTATTTCTAGATTATTTATTAATCTTTCATATACCTGTGACATATAATATCGGCGTAGTTGTATAACATATAATATCTGCGTGGATGTGAATTTAGGCTATGTTTTTAGGGATCAGCTAGTTTTTCGATACTCTTACTTTTCTGCAATTTTTTATTTTTGAGAGAAATTTGTAAGTGAGGTTATACATGAAAAAAGTCGAAGCCGAAGGACCACCCCATCGAGATGAAGGCGCTAGCTTAAAGAAAAAAGGGGCTTTTTCTCAAAAGTTCCCGAGTTGTCTTTAATTTTATGCACTTTTTATGGGATGTAACTTCTTGGACTTTTATTTTTTTCGTATCGGCTGGCTGATCCACATAGCTCTAAATTATTTCTCTTGCCTATACATTAAATGCGAGGATGTTTTACTTTAAATAGTTAAATAGTTCATGCTATTTAAAATGTTGCAAGATAGCATGCGTGGATGTTTACTTTAAATACTTAAATAATTCATTCTATTTAAAATGTTGCAAGATTGCATGCATGGATGTTTACTTTAAATAGTTAAATAATTCATGCTATCTTTTGATTATGTTGCTAGATTGCTTAAATGGACAGACTTGCGAATGTCGATTTTTCGGTCCTGAAGGCCAATGGGTCAAACTACTTGAGTTGGCAGTTGGATCTGAAGTTCCATCTGTGCTCTCATGGGTTCATTCACCCACAGAAAAGGCAATAACAAGTACTGCCGCAGCGAAAAGGATGTTTCTAATGCAGAAGAAGTTTCAGATATACTTAAGATGAAAGCAATTATTTATATCAGGAAACACTTAGACTCGACCCTGAAGGACGAGTATCTTACTGTAGATGATCCTTATTAACTGTGTGACGCACTTGAGGAGAGGTACAAATATCAAATGGATATCATACTCCCGCGTGCACAGTACGAATGGACTCACCTTCGCATACAGGATTATAAATCCGTAGCAGAGTGCAACTCAGTACTATTCTGAATCACCTCACGCCTAAAGTTGTGTGATGAGAATGTGACTGAGAAGATGTTGCTAGAGAAGATGTTTACGTCTTTTCATGAGAACATGATCCTCATGCAACAGTACCGTGAACGAAAGTTCACAAAGTACTTCGAACTGCTCTCATGCTTACTAATGGCTGAACATAACAGAGAGTTGTTGATTGCCACTCACAACCTGCGCCCTCCTAGCTCCGCTCCACCTCCACCTCCTGCAGAGGCACATTTCCAATCTTCCCAGAAGAAGAAGATGGATAAGAAGGCAAAGTTCCAGCAATGGAAAGAACAGAAGCATCGGAAAAAGGCTACTCCTCAGGCTCCTCCCCAGAACCAGAAGTTCGCAGCAAAGAAGCAAAAGTGTACGCCCAACAAAGGTGGTCCCCCAAAGAAAGACTGAGAGGATAGATGTTCTAAATATGGAATAACTGGCCACTAGTCTAGAATCTGCCGCACTCCCAAACACCTACAGGATCTCTACCAGGCAAGTCTCAAGCCCCACGCCGAGACAAACCTGATAGTTAGGACAACGTTACTAGAAACTTCATAGAATCAGAAGACTTCATGGAAGACGATACTCTGCAGTCATGGACCATATGCATTTTAGCACAGTATCTTATTTCCCTGCAATGTATCTTGCTTTATGTCTTTTCAAAATTCCATGTCAAACTATTCTTATTATTTAGCATCTTAATATAAATAAAAGTAGTTTCTTTTCGTATTATTTATTGCTTGAATGTTTTTTATATAGATATGGAATCCATATGCCTAGTGGACAGTGCATCAACGCACTCAATCCTTCAAAATACAGACTACTTTATAAGCATTAGTAGCTATTCTGGTCCATTGAGAACAATCTCAGGACCAGCTGATATAATAGAAATATCAGGGGAAGCAATCATATTGCTCCCCAATAACACACTCATCAAAACTAGAGATATGTTATACTCACCTAAATCAATCCGAAACCTCCTAAGCTTTAAAAATATCCGTTTAAACAGGTATTACTTAGAGACGGTCGAGGATAATAAAAAGGAATACTTGCACGTAACGTATCTTACAAATGGTACAAAAACCATTGTGGAACGTTTCGAGGGACTCCCCACGGGACTCTACCAAACAAGTATTCACTCTCCAGAAGCTTTATTAACAGAGCACCTGCAATGTCCCCAAACACCAGAATTCCAACTCTGGCATAGTAGACTGGGACATCCTGGATCTGTTATGATGTATCGCATCATAAAAGGCTCAAGGGGTATAAATTTGAAGAACCTGAAGATTCTTCAAAAAGATAAATTCCCATGTCCACCCTGTTACAAGGGTAAACTAATTACGAGACCCTCTCCACTTAAAGTGGACTTGGTGTCTCCAAGCTTTCTGGAAAGAATCTATGGAGACATTTGTAGGCCTATACACCCATCAAGTGGTCCTTTCAGATATTTTATGGTCCTGACAGACGCATCTACTAAGTGGTCACATGTATGTCTACTGTCCACCCATAACTTGGCACTGTTTAAGCTATTAGCTCAGATAATCAGGTTGCAGGCCCACTTCCCCGACTATCAGATAAAGAAACTTCCTCTGGACAATGCGGGGGAGTTTACATCACAAGTCTTTCTGGACTATCACCAAGCACAAGGCATTGAAGTCGAACATCCTGTAGCACATGTTCACGCCTAAAATGGGTTAGCAGAATCTCTAACTAAGACACATCAATGGATTGCTTGTCCAATATTATTACTTCAATCCCAGTTGCCAGTGAATGCATGGGGTCATGCAATATTGCATGCTGCATTCTTAATAAAATTAAGACCTTCTGGAGGTAAGTCATCTTCTCATATGCAATTAGAACTTGGAGTTCCACCAATTGTCTCACACTTGAGAATATTTGGTTGTGCAGTATACGTCCCCATAGCACCACCACAAAGGACAAAGATGGGTCCATGACGTCGTTTAGGCATTTATGTTGGGTTTGACACGCACTCCATAATAAGATTCCTAGAACCCCTTACGGGAGACGTTTTTAAGGCACGTCTATAAGACTGTGAATTTGATGAAACATTATTTCCAAAACTAGGCTTACAAACCAAGAAACCTAAAGCTTCAGAGAGTATCACTTGGAATACAAAGACACTAAGTCACTTTGATCCACCCACAAACCAGTGTGAGGAAGAGCTCCTAAAGATTATCCATATCCAAAACACTGTCCATCTCTTGCCGGACAAATTTACTGACAAACAGAAAATTGTCAGATCACACGTCCCTGCTGCTAACACTCCAGCTAGGATTGGCATACCGCAAAATGGATGCAATCCGCCTGCAGCAGAGATGGTTGGACCTATTAAAAAGAGAGGACGACCACCGGGATCCAAGGACCAAGTCCCTCGAAAGAGTAGGACCCTTAGCAATGTTAAAACAATATCACCACAGGATGCTACTATATGCCCTGCTCTCCTATCTCTCCTAAACTATTAAACAGAGGAAAAACCGGGAGAAAATGAAGTTTCGATACATTGTGTATGAACTGGGGAGTATTGTGACAGAAAGCGCACAATCATAGATGACAATTTGCGTGTAATATTGCCATCAACGTTGCATAATGCGACGATGCTATTGAACCACACTCTCTGACAGAATGTCAAAGCAGAGATGATTGGCCAAAGTGGAAAGCGGCAATATGAGTGGAGTTGGATTCACTCACAAAATGCAAGGTCTTCGGACCTATTGTCCAGACACCAAAAGGTGTAAAACCTGTGGGTTATAAATGGGTATTTGTTAGAAAAAGAAATGAAAAGAATGAGATCGCTACAAAGCAAGGCTTGTAGCGCAAGGTTTTACCCAACGTCCAGTGGTGGATTTTGAAGCCACATACTCCTCGGTCATGGATGCGATTACCTTCCGATTCCTCATTGGCTTGACAGCTCAAGATGGTTTAGATATGTAGCTTATGGACGTCGTGACTGCATACCTATATGGCAATCTAGACCGAGACATCTATATGAGATTGCCTGACGGTTATTCCTTGCCTGCAGCACTAAAAGAGAGACAACGTGACATCTACTTAGTGAAACTGTAAAGATCATTATATGGTCTAAAACAATCTGGAAGGATGTGGTATAATAGACTGAGTGAATTCCTCGCAAAGCAATGATTTGCAAATGACGTAGTCTGTCCTTGCATCTTTATAAAAGCAAAGGCAACATGATTTGTCATTATAGCCGTCTATGTGGACGACTTGAACCTCATCGGATTTCCTGGAGAGATCACTGAGATTTCTAGAAGCCTGACAGAAACTTTCGAGATGAAAGACCTCGGAAAGTCGAAATTCTGTTTAGGTATTCAAATAGAGCATCTTAACGATGTGATCCTGTTACATCAGTCAACTTATACATCGAACTTGTTGAAAAAGTTCCAAATGGATAAGTGCCACCCCCTTAGTACCCCAATGATCGTTAGATCATTGGATGTGCATAAAGACCCTTTCCGACCGCTGTAAGAGGGGGAGGAAATACTAGGCCCTGAAGTGCCTCATCTAAGTGCAATCGGTGCACTCCTTTACCTGGCTAACTGCACTCGCCCTGACATAGTATTGGTAGTCAAACTACTAGCCAGATATAGTGCTGCATCTACACAGCGGCACTGGGACGGAGTTAAGCATCTTTTGCGCTACCTCCAAGGGTCCATAGGCTTAGGTCTATTCTACAGGAAAGGGGCAACAACATGTTTAGTTGGTTATGCTGATGTAAGTTACAGATCCGATCCTCACACAGAGAAGTCTCAGACCGGATACATGTTCACCTATGGCGGCACTGCCATATCTTGAAGATCTGTGAAGCAGACCATGACGACCATCTAATCCACACATTCAGAATTTCTAGCAATCCACGAAACAAGCAAAGAGATTTTCTGGCTACGTTCTATGATCCAGCACATCCTCACCTCTACCGGCCTGATGACCGGCGTTCTTGGGCCTAGTACACTCCATGAAGACAATGCAGCATGTATAACCTAGCTACATGACGGATACATCAAAGGAGACAAGACGAAGCATATCTCTCCCAAGTTCTTCTGGACGCATGACCTTCAGAAGCAAAAACAGATTGAAGTACAGAAGATCCAATCATGTAATAACTTGGCGGATTTACTTATCAAATCCCTACCTACTAGTACCTTTGAGAAACTTGCAAATGTGATTGGGATGAAGAGAGTGAGAAAATGTAAACTGGGTCAGGATGAGAGGACTATGAATGAATAGATACATAGGAGATTGATGTATAGATTCATAGGAAATCTGCAAGCCTGAAGCTTGGTCAGATGAGGGGGAGTCAACCGCAGTGTTGTACTCTTTTTCCTTGGCTATTGGTTTTTACCACAGGGTTTTCCATAGTCAAGGTTTTGATGAGGCAACCTTGTTGACTCTGGATCCTGAAGTATCTGCCCCTAGAAACATCCCTAAAACAGAGGGAAGTTATGGATAAACTGGTCTTTATTTAACAAGGCAGTTATCCTAACTCAGATCCTGAAGAATCCACCTCTTATTCAATGTTGGTTGGATAAGGGGAAGTGTTATGAATAGGCCCATGAGGCCCGTTGGGTATCCACCCATTCATTGATATATATATATATATATAGGGCAATCTTCCATTGCGAAAAAGTGGTGCGAAATGCCGTGCGAAAACATTTTTTTTATTTTTTTGAAATTTTTTTTTTCAAAAATTCTTTTTTTGATGTTTAATCCATATAATTATATACCCCAGGGAAAATAATGGGTGAACCCGTTGGGCATTAGAGCACCCATCCACCCGTTACAAATTTAACGGTCTCAAAACGTGCGAATTTGATGAAATGCCTTGATCGAAGGCCAAATGACATTATTTCTCAACCATTATTTTTTGAGGGGGATATAACAACATATAATGAGGGTGGAAAAAAGAATTTTTGAAAAAAAAAATTTCAAAAAAAAGATAAAAACATTTTCGCACCGTGCGAAATGTTCTCACATGAAGATTTACACACACACACACACACACACACACACACACACACATATGGGTAAAGTGTTCCTAGGGTGACTCCTTAGATTAAATCTAAGGAGTCGCCCTCATTTTCCCCCATAGCCCACAATTTTTTTGGATTTCATTTTTCATGGGGTTGTTGTTCATATCATGGATGGTCAACATACCAAAAATCAAGGCATTCCAATACTTTTAGAACCTCATCTACCCGTTGCAACTTCAACGGTCTAAAAACGTGTTGAAAAACCCATGAAGTTGCAACGGGTAGATGAGGGTTCTAAAAGTATTGGAATGCCTTGATTTTTGGTATGTTGACCATCCATGATATGAACAATAACCCCATGAAAAATAAAATCCAAAAAAATTGTGGGATATAGGGGAAAATGAGGGCGACTCCTTAGATTCAATCTAAGGAGTCACCCTAGGAACACTTTACCATATATATATATATATATATATATATAGGGCAATCTTCGGGTGCGAAAAACCCCGTGCGAAAGCCGTGCGAAAACTTTTTTTTTATTTTTTTTTTTTCAAAAATTTTTGTTTTGATGTTTAATCCATACAATTATATTCCCCAGGGAAAATAATGGGTGAACCCGTTGGGCATTAGAGCACCCATCCACCCGTAACAAATTTAACGGTCTCAAAACGTGCGAATTTGATGAAATGCCTTGATCGAAGGCCAAATGACATTATTTCTCAACCATTATTTTTTGAGGGGGGTATAACAACATATAATGAGGGTGGAAAAAAGAATTTTTGAAAAAAAAAAATTTCAAAAAAAAGATAAAAACATTTTCGCACCGTGCGAAATGTTCTCACATGAAGATTTACACACACACACACACACACACACACACACACACACACACACACACACACACACACACACACACATATATATATATGAGGATAGGGGACTCCTAACCCCTTACACCTACTACTCTACTTTTCCCTTCACGACAAAAATGTATTAATTGCTTTTTTTTGAGTTTTATTATCAAAACTAATAAATATTTAAAAAGGATTAATTACAAAACTGTTATAAAAAATTGATGAGTACCTTTAAATCCTTCCATAAGGTCAAAAGATAAGATCAAATCTTAACAACACCATGAATTTATTTTTGGCCAGAAGATATAAGGTTTTAATTTCGAACCAGACCCAATTTCATAAACAAGTCGGACACTGATTACTCGATTTCTTCCGAATCGTTTTACACGACTTGGACCGGATTGCAGACTAGGTAAGTTTTTGGATTTATTTTTTTTAATGTATAAGTTCAAGGTTTTAAGTCAAAATCCCAAGCCCCAAACGAAAGTCTAGGGTAATAAATCCATAAATTGAGATAGAGGAAGAGCAGAGCAGCTATGCGCGATTGAACACTCAACAGATCTCCAAAAAATCATAGCTTTCGCTTTCACAACTCTCTACCGTGTCTATCACGTTCTTTTGCTGGACCACTGGCCACAACCATCGCCTTCGGCGATGACCATCACATCATTGCATTCATCCGCAAATCAGTAGAATAACTTGAAGTGGTGTGTGTTTCCCGTCTATCAGTAGAATAACTGGCCGCAGCTATGGTGTGTGTTTCCCGTCTATCGAGATCGGTTGGGCCCCGCGTTTAGTGGGCCTTAGTTAATAGCTAGTGGATAACTTGAAGTTTTGGGGGGAAAATAGTAAAAATTAAGTCGTAATTCTGAATAACGCAGCCTCGTGTGTTTGAAGAGGCCCTTGTTTGAAAATGGGTCTCCATACAAGGCCAAATCCATGTAGGGCATGAAGGATCGCAATCAACGGACGGTCAGAAGAAGGCGGACAGAGATTAGGCTGTCCGTTCTTGAAGATGCTCAGACATGCATTATCAAAGCGTTAAAAAATCATGCAAGCGGTGTGCATCCTCGCGGGACAAACTGAACTTGCCGTGGACCGCTCATATGCTAGCTGCTTTCTATGGTTTGGCGAGCAGCTTCATCATCTATGTGGATATGCAATTTTCGTTGTTTACACGCGAACATGAAGTGCTAAAAAAACATTATCTTTAATTGCATCGTGTGGATATGCAATTTAAGAATTTAACTAAATTAACGTGCCTTTATTTAGTAAGTAGTCACGTCACGTGATACAGTGCTGAAATTTCTATAACATTTGACCCCATGCCATTTTGCTTAAGCTAATCATTTCCTGATATTTACAATCACTCGTGGCCTGTAGCTTTCATTCCAGACTGTAACCTACCATCCTACTTCCTGACAAGACTCCTCACCAAAACCCCTGCTTTAAAAAACCAAGCATGATATTTCTCTTCACAAATACTTGGAGAGAATCCAATGGATCTCAGCAACATTGGTTAAAAGTAAATATTAGAGCAAATCATTTGTAAAAAAGTAATAAAGAACAATGACAGTCGGATCAATAACCAGCGATCCAAACATGTATATTTAAAAAAACAAGTGGGAGAACGTGCGCATTTTATAAGATTTTTTCAAAAAAATTTTTAAGCCGTTGCCGGCTTTTAATTATTTTAATGCAAGCATGGATCACATGATTTTTTCTTTAAGAGGAAAAAAGCAATAATTTGCTGACGTTGTCGGCCCTTTCTGAAAGATTTGAGGAGATCACGGTGGCCCAACGCCACCTCATCCCTCCTGTCCGAATTTGTTCCATTGAGATTACAATATGAATTTAAGCATTTGATTTGCATTAACACAATGTTCACCTTCATTCTCTTCCCTCAAACTAAAAAGTTTGCCGCAGCAGCGTCCGATAATTTTGAAATTTGCACATGCACATATACCAAATTGCTGAACACGCAGATCATTTATTTATAAGCTTGTCATTCACAATTTATGGCCTGAGATGCATACATGCTTGCTCCGCGACTTCTCTTTATACTTTAATTAAAAAAGTACAGTCTTTTTGTTATCACATAAAGGCCACTGTTGCAAATCTAGGCACAAGCCCCAGGAAACCCCAAAACATGTGCCAAAAGCTTGGAGGTCCAAATTGGATCCACAGCTCCCAAGACTTTTCCATCGCCACAAAATGACGAAATAACACCCTGTCCGTGGGACCCCATCAAATAGTCCCAGCCTGCAAGTGTGAAGGCAAATAGACAGCTTGTCAGCTAGCCACCTCTCCTTTCTCTCTAAATACCAGCCCTCCCTCCCTCCTTCAACAAACACCCCCTCAACATGGAAACCCTACTTCTATCCATTGGTGTGATAGGTAAAGAAACATTTTATTTCCATTACCTACCAATAATATATATAATTTGGGTTGTCCCTTCTTGCTCTTTGCAGGCAATATTATCTCAGTCCTGGTTTTTGCTTCTCCCATGTAAGTCATGATCTACACTAGGTCATCGCGGTTCTTGCATGCGTTGAATTCATGATCATCTCTCTTCTTGCAGCAAGACGTTCTGCAGGATCGTGAGGAACCGATCGACGGAGGAGTTCGAGTCGGCGCCGTACGTCTTCACGCTGCTCAGCTCGTCGCTGTGGGTCTACTACGGCCTCATCAAGCCCGATGGCTTCCTCGTCGCGACTGTCAACTCCGTGGGCATCCTGCTCGAGGCCATCTACGTCTCTCTCTTTCTCATGTTTGCGCCTCCCGCCCAAAGGGTGAGTCTGTAATTAGTTAAAGATCGAGAAGATGGACGAACAAGGCCGAAATCATACTAACTTGCTACGATACAGGCTAAGACGATGGTGTTGGTGGCGATAATGGATGTGGGGTTTTTTGGGGCCATTGTTCTTGTAACGCAGTTGGTCGTCCATGAATCTTCAAGGGTGACGGTGATCGGAACGATATGTACGTGCTTTAGTTTATCCATGTATGGATCGCCTCTTGCCGCCATGGTATGCATACTTCTTTTCTTTTCTTTTCTTCAGGGATAATATATTAGCCGAGCAGTTAGTAGTCCCCTTTTTTTAATCTTTCTTTGTTTTTTATTTCTTCTCCCCTCCCTCTTGATGTTTTATATATGGGCAATTGGTCTGGCAACACAAATAATATAACAAGGATATACTCCAAATTGCTAGGGTCAGCTGCTAAGCAACAATCAACTTGCAAATTATTTTCATTATTATTGTTATTATTATGTTGCATGAATGATCGACAAGAAACAATTATTGGCTGAAAGGCTGACACTGATATTATATATTATCATGTGTTTCATTGTTCTTTTGTGGTCCCACGACAAATAAAATATTCGGTGGTAATTTTGATGAAATTAGGTTAAAATTTCTTTGCTAAGTCAAAGCTTTTTGAGCGGTTGTTCTCGGGTCACTTTCAATGATTATTGTGAAGGAAACTTACAGGTGGAGCAATGGATGCCTCGTGTTTTCTCTTGATACACCCCATTGAAATGTTAGCGATACCGTTCATTTCGAATAATTTTCTACTTTTATTTTGCACTCATCATGTGGTCACGTTCTCAAGTCTTTGTGTGCCTCTTGTTTTTTGTGAACCATATGTACATGACTTTTTTAGGTTTTAATTTTATGTATATTTGTGGAAAAATAACCATAGAGATTTTAATCACGCATATATGCAACAGAAAACGGTGATAACGACGAAGAGCGTTGAGTTCATGCCCTTCTTCCTCTCGTTCTTCCTGTTCCTCAACGGCGGTGTTTGGACGCTGTATGCGTTTCTTGACAAGGACGTCTTCCTTGCTGTATGCTTCTTCTTTATATAATCAAGTTTTTGTTAAATCTTTCATAAATTAAATTTTTTTTTTTGCATTTTGCATAGATTTGTCATTGTTGTTGGATGCAATGCAGATACCGAATGGGATAGGGTTCATATTGGGGACAATCCAACTAGGGCTCTACATGATCTACATGAACTCCAAGGTCTCGAAGCACTCGGTCGAGTCACCGGAAGGAGGCTGGCGGCAGCGGCACCAGCGGCTCATTGTGCCGCCTGAAGAACACGGCGACGAGGAGGCTGGCAATACCTCCCGACATTAAAGCAATTCTCACAGATTTGAAAATTTAGAAAAAATTGATTTCCTCGATTCTGCAAGAAAATTGTGAGTTTTGCGTTCACTCGCAAAGGGTTGATACATGTTAGGGCCTGTTCTTTTAGGTTGAAATGCTTTGTTAGTTGAAGTGATGAATAGTGTTGATAAAGTAGAGTATTGTGTGTTTTTTGAATGAAAGTGTGTTGTGAATGAGGATGTTGAAATTGTGTGTGGGCCCTACATAACTTTATTGTGTTTTTTTGTGTTGAAGTTGGTTGTGAAAGTTGTTGTGAAAGTTGGAGGGTGAAAGTTGTGGGTGAGATGTGGTAAGTATAGGGGAACAATGACCCCCCTAGCAGTTGTGAATGGAATTGATATAAAAACCAAATGTTAGCCTATTTCAACCTAAAAGAACAATATTCCTCCTTACAATATGACAAACTAATTAAAATATCCCAAATAATAAACACAGATTATTATGACATTGCCGTATTCTCTATGTCACCAGCAATAATTAAGTAAGAAAAAATTTCATACAATGATGATATTGTGATGCGTAAACCCAAAATACAACAGCAACATATATATACCGTACACTGAACAAAAAAGTTGTCCAAATACAAACCATCTCAAAATACACCACTTAGTAACGACATCAAAGTCACAAAGGTACATCTCCACATCAACATCATGATCCCATAAATTATCCATAACAGTGTTTAACCTCAACGCCTACTGTTATACATCACAATTGCATAAAAACATATCACAACTAATAGAGCTAGCAGTCCTGTCTTAATGGAACGGTAATCGGATACGATGCTCTCCAACTGCCCAGTGGTCCGCTCAAGTAGACAGACAACAGTATCCAGCCGTCCCTCCATCTCTGACATCCTACTCTCGGTCAAAGGGGGCGTCGAACTAACAGTAGAGGGCCTTCGGTCAATCTCATCCATGTAATGCATGATAACCTGTCTGGATAACTCAGTGTGGGCGGGATCCTTCCATAGGAAGAATTTGCAGCGATTCTCTCGAGCTGTACAACTCCAAAATCTACGCCCAGGGTTGGCTCTTGTCCATGAAGTCCTCCTCGGGACCTGAAGCCCACAATTGCATATCTTGAAGTCATCGAAATCGGTATCAAA
>JAULAV010009374.1:0-21608 GCA_030789695.1 Scilla litardierei
TTCAAAGGATTAAACTTATTAAAACGATTGAACCTTTTTGCCATTTCAGATTTTCCGGCAGGAGTTCTGATGAAGCGTCGGAATCCTCTGACCATCAGTGCATGTTCCTCGTCGAGATCTTCTTTGTCGCTTTCTTCGGCTTTGAGAGCGATGGTCTTTAAAGGTTTAGCCTCACCTTTCTCTCTTGTCTCGACGGTTTTGAGTTCCAGCTCATGGGATAACAGATTCCCAATCAGATCATCCAGCTTCAGCTTAGTGAGATCTCTAGCTTCTTGGATGGCCGTCACTTTAGGTCGGAAGGAACTAGGAAGCGCTCTTAGGATTTTCCGAATGAGGTCGATGCTGTCGTAAGACTTTCCCAAGGCTTTTGAGTTGTATACGATGTCGGTGAAGCGAGTGTACATGTCCTTGATGGATTCTCCTGGTAGCATGTGGAAACCATCGTACTCTGAGCTCAGCAGCGCTAATCTGGACTCCTTCACCTGAGAGGTTCCTTCGTGAGTGACTTCGAGAGTGTTCCAGATTTCCTGCGCAGTAAGACAATGAGATATACGGTTAAACTCAGTTCTGTCAAGTGCACAGATAATTGCATTCATAGCTTTACCATTCAGAGCATAAAGTTTGTTATCGTTATCATCCCATTTATCTTCTGGTTTTGGTACATCAATATCTTCAATTTTGATTGTAGGTGGGTGATAGCCTTTAGCAACAATTTTCCAAATTTCAAGATCTGAAGAGACTAAGAAAATTTTCATCCTAGCTTTCCAGTAAGCAAAATCAGTCCCATTAAATTTGGGTGGTCTAACTGTAGACTGTCCTTCAGCAAATGCTGAATCATATGTATTCATTATGAACTAGACTCAAATGGCCAGGCCTGGTGCTCTGATACCACTTGTAGGATCTAAATAAGGCCTAGAGGGGGGGTGAATAGGCCTTTGACCAAATTATCGCAAGATAAAAATTTAAGCCTAGTTTACAACATGCAGTTTAGGAATCAGACAATCAAAGCAATCACAGAAGACACAGAATTTAACGTGGTTCGGTCCCCATGACCTACGTCCACCCCAATGAGCAATCACTTATACTGTTTCTTTTAGAAGTTACAATCTCCCTTAGATTGGTGCCCCAACACCAACCTGTCAGACCAACTCAAGCTCACCAAAGCCAAAAAGAAACATACAAGTATCACTCCCCAATCCAACTTGCCCCAACAAGTTTGGTTCCCAGAGTCCCAAATAGCGGAAGAAATTATATTACAGAAATGCTGATCAAAACATTAATAACTTCACAAATAAATAAGATCAAGAGTTTAGAAAGCTCATTTGTGAAGATCTCTCTGGTTGTCTTCTTTCAGCACATCAGTAGCTTCGCAACGCTTCTTACGGAATGATGATCGGATGTCTGTAGAAGAAGTAGTCGC
Organism: Scilla litardierei; assembly: GCA_030789695.1. NCBI lineage: Eukaryota > Viridiplantae > Streptophyta > Magnoliopsida > Asparagales > Asparagaceae > Scilla > Scilla litardierei. The sequence continues at coordinate 1,421 of JAULAV010009374.1, forward strand.
TGTCCCCGTGGAAGTAGTCGGTAGAAGTTCCTCACTCAAAATGATCTCATTTGCTGCACAGGAGGAACTAGCTGCTCAACTTGCTGTCACTGCGTCGGGGATGAAGTCACGGTCGCAACGCCACAAACGGTGTTCAATTTGGATCTCTAGAACTCAAGTTATTGATGAAAATGTGAAGAGTGTACATGGGTTTATATAGGATTGAGCTTAACGGGTTTGGTTACTGTTCCAAGGGATCCGCCACGAGGCGGCTCGCGGGTCAAACCCGTGTTAAATTTGCTGTCCGCAAAGTCGGTATATCGGCAGCCGTCGTATGAACAGTACCGTATGTCGATTTTTCAGTGTATTTCTGACGTATTCCACCGTATTTTGGCATCAGATAAATCCCAAAAATTCTGAAAAAATTCTCAAAAATCCCAGAGCCCAATATATACATGTTAGAATTGTTTCACCTCATTTCACCACTTGTAGAAAAAGTTTCTTCTTTGTATACTCTGTATTTCCTCGTATTTCCCCGTATTTGAACTTCAAACATTCTCCATAAATCCTGAGAAAAAGCTCATGCTATTTATAGCCTATGATTAACTCTAGAATAGAGTTTCATAGCTATACTCCATTGTTTGATCAGCTTGTGTAATTCCAAATGAAGTTTCAGCTCCGTATTTCAACGTACTTGAGTACGTGCATGTGTAACTTGAGCAATCATGACTATAGGGACCTGTGACACACTCAACAAACAGATTAGAACAGTTCAGTAGGGTTTGTTATCATCAAACATACGCATCAAAAGAGGAGATTTCTGCATGAGGTCCGTAGCTATTTTTGGGAAGATCCATTCCTTTTCAAGATATGCAAGGATGGCGTCATTCGGAGGTGTGTTTCTAAAGAGGAGGCGACATCCATCATTTTGCATTGCCACGGTCTACCATGCGGAGGACATCATGCCGCCTCTAAAACTACCGCTAAGATTTTGCAGAGCGGGTTCTTTTGGCCGACAATGTTTAAAGACACCCACGACTTTGTAAAGGGGTGCGATAGATGCCAACGGACCGGGAATATCTCCAAGCGCAATGAGATGCCAATGAGGCCCATCCAAGAAATTGAGCTTTTTGATTGTTGGGGAGTAGACTTCATGGGACCATTTCCGTCGAGCAATGGCAACAAATACATCCTATTGGCCGTCGACTATGTCTCCAAATGGGTGGAAGCAATCGCCACCCCTACTAATGATGCAAGGGTCGTCTCCAAGTTCTTCAAGCAAAACATCTTCCCGCGCTTCGGAGTACCTCGTATCTTGATAAGCGACGGGGGGAGCCACTTCATAGAGAACAAGTTTGAAGCCATGCTAAAGAAGTACGGGGTAAATCATAGAGTCGGCATGGCATATCACCCCCAGACAAGCGGCCAAGTGGAAGTCTCAAATAGAGAAATTAAGCAAATTCTTGAAAAGACGGTGGATCGATCTAGAAAGGATTGGTCGATGAAGCTAAACGATGCTCTATGGGCATATCGCACGGCCTTTCGCACTCCCATAGGCACCACACCGTTCCGACTCGTTTATGGGAAAGCTTGCCACTTACCTGTAGAGTTGGAACACCGCGCATATTGGGCCATTAAGTCCTTTAATTATGATTACAAGAGTGCGGCGGTAAGGCGACTTTTAGACATCAACGAGCTTGATGAGATAAGAAGAGACGCCTACGAAAGCTCAAGAATTTACAAAGAAAGGACCAAGATTCTCCACGATGCCCGCATAACCGTCACAGACTTCAAAGTAGGAGACAAGGTCTTGCTCTATAATTCCCGGCTCTGACTATTTCCCGGTAAGTTGAGGTCACGTTGGTCCGGACCTTTCACCATCAAGCACATACAACCGGGAGGAGCTTTCGAGTTGGAAAGCAAGGATGGTTCCACATTCAAAGTAAATGGTCAGAGACTCAAACACTATTCCGAGGGAGTCCCGACGAGCGAAACCAATAGAATATATTTGCTTAGGGGACGGCCGGATGATCTATCATACCTCCTTGATAAGGTAATTGAAGAGGCGACCCCCCACTCAATTGGCGCTCTTTTCGATGAGGATTTTGATGAAGGCCCGGATTTAGGCCAAGATGAGAAGATAGACGATTCCCCCGACCTCTCCGCTAAAAATGATGAAGACGACGCTGATGTCGCAAGGATTCAAGAGCTCTGCAAGCTCTCGAAACAAAAGTCTCCGAAGAAAGCTCCGCCGATACGGAAATCGGCGTCACCGGTGAAGCCGTTGACCGGAGCAAACGCTAGCTTGGGGGAGCCTCCCCCCAACACTATTCGAGACAAGAGACCACCGCGGGAGAACACGCCGCCGCAACTTCCGAATCCAAGCGTGCTCCCCGGAAAATTTGATGGGTGCATCTCATATGCACCGAACATCCCGCATTAATTGAAAATCATAGGGGGTCGAGCTCACGACCTTAAACGAGCGCTTGTCGGGAGGCAACCCGACGGTCATTGCTTTATTTTTACTTTTTCTTTATTTTTGTTTTAGAAATTTTTAGTGTTTTGAGTCGTTCGCCCAAAAATTTTGTGATAACGGGTCCTATTTTTCTTGACAGGAGAGGAGATAGGTAAATCCATAATGAGGAGGATGAACGAGACGACGAGGAGCGCCCCAGGAAGACGCTCGATGCCTAGGAGTAAGATGAAATCGACTGGAGGAAGAAAGACGGAGTTTAGAGCCCAAACGAAGACAAACAGCAGAAATTAAGGCTCACTCGGCCGAGTATACTAGTCACTCGGCCGAGTACACAAGTTCGTCCGGCCGAGCCGCTCACGAACGAGTGAAGTCTGTTGTACCCAACTCTCTGTTTATTTTCCTGATTTCAGTATAAATGCTACTCGGCCGAGTATATATTTTCACTCGGCCGAGTAAAACGGATACGCTCCTAGGGCGAGTCTTGCCGAGTAGCTTGAGCCACTCGGCCGAATGGACTTACTCCACTCGGCCGAGGCTGGCAAAGCCACTCGGCCGAAGCGATAGCGGGGAGGAAATTTCCATTGATCTCGCTCGGCCGAGTGACCTATTCACTCGGCCGAGTCGTAACTTTCATTATATAAGGGGCTGAGGGGAGGCACAATTTTCGAAACGAAAAAAATCCCAAACCGCCCGACCCTTCAGCTCCCCTCGCCCGCTCGCTTCGCTCGCGCCCTCACTCGCCCGGTCGACCATCGCCGCGCCGCCGCTCGGCCCACCACCGCCGGCCGAGCACCGCCGCGCCTCGCCCGAGTCGCCGCCGACGGCCGCCATTCCGACCACCTCCGGTATCGCCTGATTCGCCCTATTTCTCCTCTTTTTGTGTGTTTTTCGAGGATCCATGTATTAAACGAACCCCAAACCCTAATCAATTTCTATATCTATCTATTATACCCCTAATGCTCCATACGTTTTGAATATTACCCGCTGATATCTCCATTTCATGCGCAGGTTGTTTTTGGGAGCTTAGGGGAGCCCAGGGGAGCTTCTACGGACTGATTCGGGCATCGCGGAGGCGCTGACTTCACACGCTTCCGTTATCTTGCACTCGCGGCGTGTCTGGGTATACTCCTTCCATTTTTTTGCACACGCCGCACTTTTTACACTTTTCGGCGCGCGCTCGGGGCCGATATGCCGCCCCGGACACGGCCGCGGTCGAAGAGAGCTTCCGCCAAGCGGAAGCGGTCGGATGATGCCGGCCCCTCCCACGAGTTGGAGGACTCTCCTCCACCTTCTCCCACACACCCCCATCCACCCAGCACAGCCTGCAGCGCCCACACACCCCGCACAGCCCGCACAGCCCGCACAGCCACTCCCCGCCGCTCCAAAGCCACGACCTCCGGCTCCACTGGTCGGGCCGCTCGGGATTACGTTCCGAGACGACGCACACCGCGCCGTCTTCGAGCGTATCTCCCAGCGCTCGATCGTACCCTCCAGGTTTGCACACCTTGCCGACCTAGGACGCCTGGGGGTACTAGAGGGGATGCTCACGTTGTACGACAACGTGGGCTGGCGAGATTTCTACCAGGTGTCGGCGGACACGTTCACCCGCCCGACACTTGAGATTCTTAGTTCGATCGCCCGGACCGACGAGGGATGCTCGTTTCGGTTCATGGACCGGGAGTGCCAGGTCACTCTCGATATGATGAGAGCATTCTTCTCATGGCCCGCTGTCCCCGGAGCCGATCGCGGTTACGGCCCCACCCATATCCCCCCACCTTCCTTTGACGCCGGTGCCTTCTGGGCCCGGATTACGGGTCTTCACGCTACCTTTGACCCTAGTAGAGCCAAGGCCTCGGCCATTGTCCATCCCTGCCTCCGTATTGCTCAGCGCCTTATGGCGACGACCTTTTTGGCCAGATATGAGCCGGACACGATGTCTACGCCGGAGCTCTACATGCTCTACGCGATGACACGTCCCAGAGCTCTATCTAGGGATGGCGATGAGCTGGTCCCCGCCGTCGTGATTGATGCCGCGGCTTGGTTTTTGGACCGCATCATTGTATCGGTGGACGCTCGCTCACCGATATGCTGCGGCGGCCTGATCACCTTGCTTGCACTTATGACCGACGAGGACTTCCCTGACGACCTGCGACGAGCACCGGGCCCCACTTCTTTGTCGATCGATGTTATGGCCCGGATGAAGATGCTTCGTCCGCACGGTGAGCGTCACTGGGTCTGGTTGCACGGCCCTTACGGTGCCGATTACATGATTCTTCCGAGCCCAGCTCGGACTCAGATTGCACCAGCCCACGTTGACTGGCTCCCTGCGATGGATGTTCTCATACCCGCTGCTTACGTGCTCGAGGCCGAGGAGGCCGAGCAGGCCCACGCTGCCCACGCTGCCCCCGCAGACCCTGTCGCCCCTGCCGAGCCTGCCGCCCCTGTTGACCCTGTGGCCCCTCAGCCTATCCATGATGTTTCCGCTGCTCCTGACACCTCTGTCCCCACCTCTGTCGGTGTCGGGAGTACCTTAGCTGAGCCCACCTCCACCACTCCCGCGGCTGTCACCACCCCCACTGGCCCTCTGTCTGCTGAGCCTGTTTCTTTTGCCCCACCCGAGCGCCCGCCGACCGTAGTTGAGTACGGAGAGCCCTCTGTCTCCACTGCTGCCGTATTTTCCGAGAGTGTCGTGGCGTCTGTCCACACTTCTGTGCCACTGACCTCTCCGGCCGCCTCGCTGCCTCTTTTGCACTCTTCTTTCGCTGCTGCTGCCTCCACTTCTCACCAGCCGGTGCCCCGGCCTCACACTGAGGCCATGCCCACATTTGCGAGCGCAGCACCTTTCGTTCCCTTCCCCGCTGAGCCCGTCACGTACGCGACCCGAGTACGCCAGCCCCGCCCTGCACAGCCCCGACCGGTGCGTCCCTCTGCACCACCTCCCCCCGACACTGTACTTCAGAGCATTCGTGCTCTAGAGGGGGCGGTGAGTGGCCTCAGAGGCGACCTTAGGACCCTGTCCTCCACCGTCTCTGCGATGGCTGACCGCTTTGGCCTGATCCCCCTGATTCACTACTGTCTTACCCAGACCCTGGAGCGTCTCCCACGCGTACCCCCACCCACCCAGCAGGTTCCCACCCACACTTCCACACACACTCAGCCTGCGACCACTTCCACACCCACACCCGCTCAGCGGCCTGTCCAGCCGCCACCACCACTTCCGCCTCAGGACAGAGACGGCGCAGCACCACCTTCTTAGGCACCCTTGATGCCATCGATTATTCCTACCGTTGTGCTGCCCGTTTCTGCTGGGTCCTGTTGCAGTTTTGTCCACCCCCCCTCCCCTCACTTATTTTGGGATTCTCATGTCGACCGTGTATTTATATATCTTTTTTGGGAGAGAGGGAGAGTTTTTGGTGACACACTTATATATCTGTATCACTCCTATTTCTGCATGCATCATGTCCGCATCATATTTTTCATTTCTTTATTTTTCTTTTTATTTTCATTTTTTTTCATCATGCATGCATCCTCACTTGCCCCTCACTTTACTTGTCTCTCGGTGTGCCACACTTTGCACATTGAGGACACTGTGCCATTTAGCTTGGGGGAGTGAGTTCTCACGTTCTTTTTCAGTTTGCCACCTTTATTTTTAGTTTTTCACACCGTTTTTCGCTTTTGCACTTATTTTTCATCATTTTTCTTTTATTTTGTCATGCATCACGTTTTTCTTATTTTTCTGTGTGCCGCATTGTAAATAATTCTATTTTCCATTTATCTTTATTTCTTTCTTTTTCATCTCATGCTAGAGATGACTTTTCTGTGATGATGATGACGTGGAGTTATCTTATTCTATATGCATGCTTTATTTATCATGTCTTAGATTTTATTCCTGATATCATATGCTATGACTTGCCTTGCATCTAGAGATAGTAACCCACACTTTTTCCACATGAAAATGGATGACATTTTATTATTAGCTGAGTCTGAATATTCATATGTATGCTATCACAGAAAACACACCAAGATTCACGCATTGAATGCCTATGTCTGGAGTACTGATTTCTTTTGCTATATCACTTCTATATGCATGAATTGTACATTTCACTTCAGGATGATTGAATGATGTTAGCTATGATAAATTTGGATTAGTTAGCTTTTTTGTGATCGAAACTGAGTAGATTAGATTACCCTGCTGAAGTTGTCGTGCATGTCTTATAGAGTGAACCTAGTGATATATTTATTTCTTTCTCCACAAATCTTGAACATCATTTCTCTACTTTTAAAATCATTGGTGAATCTCCCCTTAGCGATTCTATTATATGGCATTTCCCCCGCTATTAATTCCTAGCTCCAAATTTCTTATTCGAAAAAAAAGAGAAAATATTCTTGTATATCATTATCTCTCTTTGAGTTGGGATCGTTGTGTATATATGCTTTTGCTTAAAAAAAATAAAAATAAAAGAGGAAAAATCCACAATAAAAGATCCCATCTCACTTTCTTTCTCTTCTCTTTTCATTGCTTTTGGAGCTTTATAGAAATGGGGATGTAAATATTTTTTTATGCCACCACGCTTATAGATAAGCTTGGGGGAGGGGATCCATTGATGTGTGAGAGAGTGACTACTTGACGTTGCACGACAACCTAGGCTAAGTAATATTCTATACTCGGTGAGATTATTTCTAGCTTTACGAAATCCAGAAATCTAAGCCTAGCACTCATTTCATGAAATCCATACTTTTCTATTCTCTCTATTCTATAGTGTGATACTCTTATACTCCTGATAGAAAGCATTCAATTGAAAAGTGTGTGATCTGCGATTTGTATACCGCTTTAAATGATTCAGACGATGTTAATTATAAAATTATTCCGTTTTCATGATTATATTGTTGCTCGTGGGTTTTCTATTTTTATTTGCACTATTATACTATGATATCAAAATAAAACTCTTTGACATGTGTTTTTCATTCGGTGCACGCTATATGAGTAAGTGAAACCCACGTCCTGAGAAAATGATCTAGCAGCCTACATCTTCGCTTCTTTCTTTCTTCTTTATTTTTATTTCGTTTTTCACTCTTCTCCGTTTTTCATTCTTCATTTCTCTCCGCCGTTTTCGTTTTCCGAATCCACATGGTTCGCCTTTTACTTATCTTCCTCGAGGACGAGTAAGAGGTAAGCTTGGGGGATTTTGATCACTCCTTATTTTACACTTTTTTACCGCATGTTTGCATGCCATTTAGATCGCCCAAATCATGTTTTTCACGATATATCGACGATATTGCGATGCTTTTCACGATTTGTTATTTTTTGTCGTAGTTCAGGTGATTTGGCGCGGTTTGGAGTGATCTCGAGATGCGCTTACTCCAGACGGTCACCGACGACCTCCCCGAGGGGTATTTTGCTGTTGGAGAGGAGCGGAAGAAGAACGGACGTCGCAGGAGCGACGAGGAGGCCAAAACAAGCAGTTTGGGCATGTTTTGTGTCCCACTCGGCCGAGTGAAGGAGTCACTCGGCCGACCAGCGAGACACTGCTCGGCCGACCAGATCAGACACGATTCATACGTGCACTCGACCGAGCGACGGAGACCACATCGGCCGAGTGACGAGACCCCGTCCGCCCGAGTGGCGCCCAGACGAAGCCCTTCAAAAATCTCCATGTTACTGTTTTTCGGCTGCATGAGCTTCAGAAGACCCACTCGGCCGAGTGGATAATCTCGTCCGCCCAAGTACCATGAAGCCATCGGCCGAGTGACGACAACTCACTCGGCCGAGCCGCCCCCGAAGTGAAGAACCCTGAAGATCGAGACTTACTGGAAAATTACAGGGTTTTCACTCGGCCGAGCGACTTTTGTCACTCGGTCGAGTGCGACGCGCTGCCTGTAGCGAAAATTGCGGAAAACAGGCTGCACAGGGGTATTTTGGTCACAGTTTTTGGACGATTTTGGGGGCTATTTAACCCCTGTTTTTACCCTAGTTTTGAGAGCCTCTCTCTTAGATTTTTTGCAGTTTTTTAGATTAGCTTTTTAGTTTTATTCTTGTGATTGGAGAGGAGACAAAATTGGATTTTTGTTGGATTAATTGAAGAACTCCATTGGTTTGCTTTTCTCTTCTCTAAAAATTCTATTTTTATTGCATATCTCAATATTGTGATGAATTCTATTGCTTATTTCATTGATTATTTTTGTGATCTTGCTATGAATTGTGAGTAGTCGCCACGTCTTGGGGCGTGTGGATGAACCCTACAAGCCCTATTCCATATTTGTGATGAATTAGTAGAAATTTTGCTAGAATTGATATCTAGGGATTAGATTGGGATCAATTTACTACGGATGGCTAGGAATTCACATCGATTGGGATTTGCAAGAGATTGGATCCCAATTCAATAGGAAACCCTAGAAATCCGAATTGGGTTGGAGTCGAATTTCCGTAGTATCGGTTTGCAAGAGATTGGACTGATAATAGGGTTTCCGGTTCTAATTCCGCGCCAATACCCGTTTGCAAGAGATTGGACGGGTAGGAACTATCCCAATCTAGGTCGTGGACCGAGTTTGCAAGAGATTGGGCTCGGTGCGCGATTGAACGATGATGTTGATCCTAATGCTAGCTTCCCTAGGCTAGGGTTTGCAAGAGATTGGACCCGAGCCTAGGATAGCTATAGACCGGCAACAGCGCGAGAGCGTGAGCTTGGTTCTACATTCAGTTGCAACTAGTTCATCCAAAATCTTATTCTAGCGACTTTGATACCAATGAACCACTTTTACGAAATACGATGAGTAGCGGGAATTCCCCATTCCCTAGACGTTCTTTATTTGATTTGATATTTCCGTACTTTGTCTGACGATTGTGACAGGATCGCCAAAGGCAAATTTCTCTCTTCTTAAATAGCCAGGTTGATCGGAACAAGCACGGTCATTCGTCCTCCCTGTGTTCGATAACCCGCTCGCTGCTACACCGTGCGCTTGCGGTAAAACTACAACCGTTCTTTTGGGTTACGTCCCGGAGCGATCATTGTACGCGGTGAGCAATCCTGAGATTTGTATGGTTGTGCGCGGTGAGCAATCTTGAGTTTGTATGGTTGTGTGCAGTGAGCAATCCTGAGTTTTGGGTGGTTTTGTGCGGAGAGCAAATTTGGACAGATTTACATGCTGATTATTTTGCTTAGTCCTTCCAATCTAGAATTGAGTTTGCTCTGAAACTTTTATGGCCTAAAGATTGGACCGTTACCTATAACTTTCAAGTTGTGAACTTTTACTAGTTCGGATTGTAATTAGAGCTAAAAATTCTATCTTGCCAACATGCCTGTTTTTACCCAGTCTGAACACATTTTACTAAAACAGTGAGCAGTCCCTCAATACTTGATGAAATTGTATGTTCTTGGTCTCGTTGGAAAGTAAACTTCAAGCTCTACAACTTTGTAGTTTTTCATTTCTGTTAGTTCTACCTGCAATTAGTAGTAATCTGGTCATTAAGTTAGTGTAGTTTCTGTTTTCAATTCCAGCACAAGTACACTTTAGTGTAAATTCTGTAGAAAATAGAATACTCATCTAAACTTCATGAAAACTGATATGTGAATTCAGGACATCTATATCTACAATGTTCATTTAGATTGCATGTTCATGTTCTATTCAAATATATGGAGAAATGTGCTACTCATTCTAACTGTTCTGCTTTTCCAACAAGCTGAAAGATTTGAATATTGATTTAAGTTCTTTTTGAATTAAACTTGTCATTAATGTTCTTGATTATTTCTGTTACATGGTGAAATGTGGTTTATGTTCTTGGTACATGCAAAATGATGATGTGAACATGGTTATACGTTTTATGAGAAATGAGAAAGGGAATGCACAAGGCGATGCATGTCTCAAATATGTGATGAACTGTGGAAAGAAAAGAAATGGAAAGTGTTATGTTTCATGAGAATGACTAAGTCCTCTTAAAGGAGGGTGACATGGGGTTTGGGGGAAACACGGGTAAATTAAAGGAGTTAAGGAGCGGACAGATGATATGAATTCTCACCCGCTGTATCACTCCCGGAAGGGCGAGTTGAAAGGGTTGGAGAGGCCGCTGGTGTACCCGTGATGCACCATGACGGTAATTGATGGTTTACTCCGTTTGTCCCACAGAAAAATGATTCGGGTTCAATATTACATATTTAACCCCCCATTTAGCCCTATTTTGTGCTCATGTGATGCTACATTGTTCTCTAATACGTACGTATATTCTACACATTTATTTATTAGAGAAAACACACTATTTGAGCACAAAACAGTAATTAACGACGTATTTCTGCACTTATTCTATTTTTCCTAGCACCGTCTCGATCTCACGATTCCAACGACTATTTATTTGTATTTTTCTGAGATCTGTGCTAATTTCTGTGTATTTTTGAATGCAGATTATCATTTAATTGAAGAAATACGGTCACCGGCCAATCGGGAGCCGACACGTGGCGCTCATCCAGCTTTTCCCGCCCGATCGAACGATACACGATTTTCTGCGCAGTGAATTTCAGCAGCCGTTGGATTTTAATCCAACGGCCCACATCTTCGATCCAACGCAGCGAAGCGGGCTTCGTTTCAACCGTTGGATGATGATCCAACGGCCCAGCGCGAAGCGGATATCAGCGACAGATTGGGGACACGTGGCGGCCATCGGACGTATCTCCGCTTCATCCAACGGTCGACGACATCCCCGCATTCGAAACCGTAAGCGGCGACGTGGCAGCGTAGGAACGGTTGGATCACGATCCGACGGACCAAATTCGCCCCGCAACTTCGTTTTCGCGGGCGATTAATAAAGGCGACGTGGCTCCATGTGCGCCATCGATGCACGATCGGACGGCCGTGGCGGAATCCGACACTAATTCGAAGCGGAGCGGGCTTGCACGATTCTTAACGCGCACGTGGCGCCACGAGGTTAGATCCCGCTGCGATGGACGGCCTACATTTGCCCCGCTTTGGATGAGCGGCTGAGATCATTCAGCAGCTTAATGGATGCGGGTTTAGACCCGTTAGCACTCCCCAAACCCGCAATCTTATTATATAAGCGTATTTAGGGTTTTTTGGGCGTATTCAGGCAGATTGGGGCGTATTTTGGGCGTATTGGAGGCTCTAGAAGCCGTATTTCCCCTCTGAAAAATTCTGTAAAATTCCAGAGGCTATTTTCTTATTTCCAGAGAGTTTTGATGTATTTTCAAGGATATTTGGTGATGAATTCTTAACTTAAACTCCTTATTTAGTGCTTTTTCTAACGTATTTTGCTATAATCTTGATGTATTTGGCTATGGAACTTGTTTATTCTGAAATTATGAGTAGCTAGAACTTATTTGTGCATGGTATGGAGTAGTTAGGGGATATTATTCGTGTTTATTTGGTTGAAATTCCTTGTGCTAAATCGTTTAACGTCGCTAAAATTGTAATCGTTGTTCGTAAATCGACTTTTTTAGATTCCAAAAGAATTAATTTAGTTGATGATCGCCCCAAAAGGGCGAGCTTTGATCTCCCCAAAAGGGAGTTTCATACCGTAGTTTTGATCTCTCCAAAAGAGAGTTTCATATCGTATTATAGCTTTAGCGACGATCTTTTTGAATATTTTGCTTGAACCCCCAAAAGGGCATCTTCCGATGAGTTGCTCCCAAAAGGAGAATTCATTGAGTTATATTGGGTATTTTCCGGTGAATTGCTCCCAAAAGGAGAATTCATTGCGTTATACCTATCAACCAAATTAATAAGTATCGTTGATCCTAACGAACCCATACCATGTGCAAACTTTTTATAGGTATTTTCGTACACGTATTTCTATGTTTATATTGTTCACGTGTTCACATCACCATCACCGTCATCATTTGTGAAGTGGTTAGCCTCTTTTCGTAGGATTTCTATTTGATTTGAATTATGTTTGCAACAGATTTCTTCCCGTGGATTCGACATCTGGACTCCCAGATTTTACTACTTGTACGGACTCTTGCACTTGAGAGAGAGCACCTTTCCGGTCCCACCAAAAAACCGAGCAGGTCTCGCTCTAGTGCCTTGCCCTGTTCGGGCACAGAGTTGCGAGAGGCCCCCTCCGGTGCCCGTGTTGCTGGTTGGGGTACCACTTTTCACCCACCCTGGGTGAAGTCCGGCTCCTTAGCGTTCTACGATTTATCCGGGTTCCAAAATGCTAACCAATGAATTAATTGTTAATCCTTATTACTCTTGTAGCAATGGTAAATGTATGCGTTGTTTACTTGTGTTTCTTTACTATAGTTCTTTTATGTTGTATATCATTGTTGTACACCTTACATGTTGCACGTGCACACTTTCACATGTTCATAAGTATAGTTGTTACTTTCTTTACTACAGTAGATGTTTATGCCATGACATACACTCTGCCTGTTCACGTGCACCCTTTCTACACTTCATGTAAGGACTAGTTGAGATATGGAATTCCTACTGGGTCACGCGTTGACGTGCCCCACCGTTGACTTTTCAGGTTGGTTCTTTGAGTTGGAGGCACTTGACTCAGTTGGTTGGATTTGCGGGTGGTGAGAAGTGTGGATGACTTGGGAGTGTTGTTGTATTTAGATGTGAGTTTTTGTACCTTATTGAGATGTGGGCAATATTGTATATGGATTTGTATAAGGAAGTTGTATATGAACAGTTTTATTTATATACATCAGTGCTTGAGTTGTTGGTTCTCTTGAGTTTTGGGTTGACTGGAATGCTATATGTACTATCCCAGCAGTGCGCAGTGGACATGCTTGTATTTGTAATTTCGTATTTTCTTCGTAGCACCCGTCTCTTTGGGAATACCTGATACGGATTCGTACTTATCGGGTATCCTGGGGAGCGGGGCGTTACAATCACATTCTAGTGAAGACCGGCCTGAAGACGGACGGCCTTGAGCCAACCATTTTATTTGAAGATAATGCAGCTTGTATTGCTCAACTACAAGCTGGTTATATCAAGGGTGACATGACGAAGCACATCTTTCTTAATTTCTTCTTTACGCACATGCTACAAGAGCAGAAGCAGATTGAAGTACGACAGATTCAGTCTTGTAATAGTTTAGCTGATCTGTTTACTAAGGCATTGCCTAGATGTACTTTTAGAAATCTTGTAAAAGATATAGGGATGCGACAGCTGAAAGACCTACAAGCATGAAGCTTGTACGGATCATGGGGAGTCACTTGTGTATTGTACTCTTTTTCCTTAAGCTGCTGATTTTTTCCATTGGGTTTTCCACAGCTAAGGTTTTAACGAGGCAAACATGGTAACTCTGGATCCAGCAATATCCACCCGACATTAGCGTATTGAATCCTGAAGAATTCATATGCTAAGAATGGATGGATGTGGAGAGTGTAATGAATGTGGGATACCTTTGGTCTCCACCCACTAACCATCCACCAGTACACCCACTTAGTAGTGGATGTTCCTTGGGATTCATATGAATGTAACTCCTATATGAAAGTATATGAGTATGGTTATGGTTTACACCATAAGCTAGTTCTTCCGATTCTCAACAGAAAAGAGTTTATATAGTCTTGCAAATAATTAAAAGACTATCATATCCTTGAGCAATAATTAACTTATTTTAACACCATTCCTCAAACCCGTGATGCTTCTGTAAGGAGCATGAAGAGATTGCCAAATAGAAAACGGAAGTGTAAATCTGAATGCCACTTCGTAAACAGATCGACAATCCAAATGGAAGAAGAAACAAATAGTAACGTGCTAGCACCCCGTTGATAATGGCATCGAGTGATATGACAATCAATCTCAATATATTTGGCCTGCTCATAAAATACCGAATTGCAACAATCTGTAAAGCACTCTTATTTTCACAATACAATGGAGTAGGATGACAAAGGGAAACTTACATATCTACATGTAACCAATATAGCTAAACTATCTCACATGTATTAGAAGCCATAACATGACATTTTGCCTATGTGGAAGATCTAAAAACAATATCTTGCTTCTTGTTATTCTAATAAATTAGAGAATTGCCTAAAATATGCAATATCAATAGTAGACTTACGATTTGTAGGATCACCAGCCTAATTAGCATCAAAATGTAGCACGTAACTCTAAAGATGATGAAAAATGGAGAAAAAGACTCTGAAACTGAGTTGCATGAAGATACAGTAAGCTGCAAGGAACAACAGCCCAGGGGACAATAATCGGAGAAGTGACAAACTAACTACATGAATGACATGTACAATATCTGGATGAGTGATAGAGAGATGCACCAAGCTACAAACATTATTGTGATACAAACTAGGATTAGGCAAGACAGGACCATCTGAAGGAGCTTATCGTGCATTAACCTCAAGAGGTGTATCCGCAGTTTTGTTATCAGTAAGACATGACCACTCAAAGATGTTGGCTATATACTTAGACTAAGAAAGAAGATACCTTTTGGAGAAGACAACTTCGATACACAGAAAGTAACATAGTAAGCCCAAATCTCGCATAGCAAAACAACAAGCTAACTTCAGCTTTAGCATCGCAATCACATCGACACCATCACATATAATAATCATGTTATTGGTGGGCTCCGAAAGGTGCTTCTCTCAAGCGCAAGAGTCCGTTCAAGTAGTAAATCTGGGAGTCCAGATGTCGAATCCTCGGGAGAATCTGTTGAAACCACAAATCTAAATCAATAGAGTAACTACGAATAAAATCTAAGCACTTTATTAGTGATGGTGAAGGTGGTATGAAAAGTGTGGTGATGGAATTGTCACGTGTGATCAATGCAAACAACGAACTCTAATTCGTGAAGAATAGATATAAAAAGCATGTACATGGCATGGGTTCATTAGGATCAGCGAATCGTAAGCTTTGGTTGATCAAGTATAACACAACGAAACCTCCTTTTGGGAGCAAATCATCGGAAGATATCCTTTTGGGAGTTAACGCATCAATTCTAATAGAATATCGCTAAAAGTTGTAAACGTATATACGAAGTATGAAGCTCTCTTTTGGAGAGATCAAATCTCACCCTTGTGGGGTGATCATCTACTAGAACAATTCTTTTGGAACACGAAATAGTAGATTTAAGAGCGACGATTAAAACTTTAGCAAATACAACGATTAAGCGCAATAACACAACCAAAGAATACGATTCACATCACCTAATTATCCCACACCATGCACATAAAATATTTAGCTACTCATGGTGCAGAAATACACAATTTTCAGATTCAAATACATAAGTTTCATAGCAAAATACGGAAGTTTAGAGGCAAAATACAAGCTAAAACACCCAAATACAAGCTAAAGTTGAAGAGAATATCACCAAATCTCTCTGAAAAGTCTTCAAAACTCTCTGGAAATTAGAAACAAGGCTCTGAAATTTTACAGAATTTTTGCAGAAGAAATACGGCTTCTAAGTGCTCCAATACGCCAATTATATGCCCAAAAACCCTAGAATACGCTTAAATAATAAGATTGCGGGTTTATTGGGCTTAACGGGTTCAAAACCCGCTTCAAATTCGCGCCCGAATCAATCTGGGCCGCTCATCTCGATCGGAGCAAATGTGAGCCGTTCGATATTGCGGGATTTAACGTGGGTCTGCCACGTGTCTCTTGTCGAACGGATCCGCGCCCGCTTAAAAATCGAGTTCGATCGACCTCGCCTTCGTTTCGTCACCGTAGGATCATCATCCGACGATCAATGCGCAGCCACGTCGCCCTCGTAAAATCGCTGATCACGGATTCGTTGCGGGCTGATTGTTGGCCGTTGGATGAAGCACGGACGAAGGAGATGACGCCACGTCGCTCGAGCGCTTTGAATTTGCGGGGCGATTGGTAGCCGTCTGATCGAGCGGGGGTTGTGTTGGATGTCGACACGTGGCAAAGGAATTCGCCCGCCTTCGCTCGCGATCCGCTCGTCTGTGGACCCTTGGATCAGGATCGCGCGGCTGATAATTGGCCACGTCGCCCGCTGTATTTGTTACCCTTCGAATGGATTGGAGTCGATATGAACCGTCAGATATAGATCTAACGGTCGCCACTTCCGCTCGCTGAGGATCGTTGGATTGGGCGGAGATGCGGTGGATGCGTGCCACGTGGGTATAGATACGGTACAGCGACCGTATTTTTGTATTTCTGACGTATTTGCGTCGTATTTCTTCATTTAAAGTGTATTCTGCATTCAAAAATACACAGTAATTAGCACAGATCTCAGAAAAATACAAATAAATAGTCGTTGGAATCGTGAGATCGAGACCAAGCTAGAAAAAATATAAAACGTGCAGAAATACTTCGTTAAATGCTGTTTTGTGCTCAAATAGTGTGTTTGCTCTAATAAATAAATGTGTAGAAAATATGTATGTACTAGAGACCAATATAGCATCACATGAGCACAAAATAGGGCTAAATGGGGGGGTTAAATAAGCAATATTGAACCCAAAATCACACCCCCCCAACTAGCGTTTTGCTAGTCTCTAGCAAAAAGAGCGATTAAAAATACGCCTAGATCACCTTATCAGATCTCAAATCTCTCACCACCATACTACAACGACAAAAGAGATAACCAAACACTAATATCAATATTTCAAACTCATCAAGTAATGGTACTTGTGGGTTTTCAAAAATAAAAGTCAAGCATCTCAAATGGTTATAAAATAGACTCAAATTCACTATCAATTACTTCATAGCTCATAGTACACAAAATCAATGGCCCACACCGTTCAATCAAATATTTTAACTTGGAGAGTAGATGGTTCATGCAAAGCAAGCATCAAAAGTAGGATGGTATCAAGACATACACACGTCAATTTCTATTCATAGGAACTCACACCACATCTTGTGTTTCCTTTAAGCTTTGGAAGTTTTCTTGCCTCGCTAATCATGCACACTTATTCTCTATGTTCTTTCACTTTTCTCCATAGTTCCGCGTAACGCGCATCAAGCAACATTCGCAGAAAAGTATATAACTTGGATCGCTCCATCAAATAATTGAGGTTCCGGTCAATGGCTCCCAAATCAGACGATAATAGGGCATTAGGCCAAGAAGGACCCCTCGGACTGTACTACTCAAGCCAACCAAGTTATTTCTTTAATAGCACATTTATTCATCATTTTTTTTTCTCATTCATCTCATTTTTTCTTCTTTTGTGTGTGCATAAACAACTTGGCAAGATAACTTCCTCTTCTTTAATTTTTCACAAGAATGGGTATCCTAATCATTTCAAATGGCGTGGTACGTTTTTCTACCCAGAATCACACCAAGCATGCAAAATGGCAATGAATGCGAGATAAAGAACAATGCTCCAGTTAATTTTTGAATTATTGGTACATGAACTATGGTGTGTTCCAATGAAAGCATACCACTTGCTAATCCATAATTTTTAGATTCATTAAGTCATCAATTAATCTTGCCATTGAGATGTATAAAAAAGGAAATTCACCACAAGCACTCAAATTCATGTAAAATGAGATTGAAATGTTGAATAATAGTGGTGGGGAAAATAAATCACGAGTGTACGGTGGTGAATAAATAACGAGAAATTTCATCACATGAGGGTCATTTCTAGGTAGAGATAGATTTTTGGTGATATTTCTTAACTCAAAAAATTTTTTTTTTCCAATGCAAAAAGGGAACTAAAAATAAAATCCTAGAAGAAAAAGAAAAAGAAAATAAAAATCCAAAGAAAATAAAAAGAAAATAAAAATCCTAAAAGTTATTTCCTCCCCCCAACTTAAAATAGACATTGTCCTCAATGTTAGGAAGAGGGAATCATGGAAAGAACACACCTGATTAGTTCCCACCCGAAGGTGGGTCTGTGAGATCCATGGTGCTCGCTTCCTTGGTCCAAGGCTCGTGAAAATGTTTCAATCTCTGGCCATTCACCTTGAACTCGCTTCCATCTTTCTCATTTAGTAAGAGCACAGCGCCATGTGGGAAAACTTCTTTGACGACGAAAGGTCCATACCACCTAGAGCGAAGCTTTCCAGGAAAGATGTGCAGCCTGGAATTGTATAGGAGTACTTTTTGGCCTGGGGTGAACTCCTTCCTCAAGATCATCATGTCGTGGGCGGATTTCATCCTCTCTTTTGAAATTTTAGCGTTGTCGTACGCATTCTCCTCAATTCCTCCAGCTCCAACAATTGCAACCTGCGAGAAGAAAAAGAGACATCAGTATCAAAATTCATTTTCTTTATAGCCCAATAAGATCTATGCTCTATCTCAACAGGTAAGTGACAAGACTTCCCAAATACTAGACGGTAAGGTGACATCCCCAAAATTGTTTTGTAGGCCGTCCTGTAGGCCCACAACGCTTCAGGTAAGCGCAAGCTCCAATCTTTCCTTGATGGATTCACCGTTTTCTGTAGAATTCCTTTGATCTCTCTATTTGCCAACTCCGCTTGACCATTGGTTTGGGGGTGATACGGAGTAGAAACTTTATGTGTGACCCCAAACCTCTTCATTAAAGTGGCGAACATGCGGTTGCAAAAATGAGACCCTCCATCACTGATCAAGGCCTTGGGCACTCCAAACCTAGAGAAAATGTTCTCTTTAAGGAACTTAAGCACAACGGAAGTGTCGTTCGACCTGCAAGGAATAGCTTCCACCCATTTAGAAACATAATCAATACAAACCCAAAATATAAGCATATCCAAATGAAGGTGGGAAAGGTCCCATGAAGTCTATGCCCCAACAATCAAATATTTCAATCTCTAGAATGGGGTTCAGAGGCATCTTGTTACGTTTAGTAATTCCCCCTAATTGTTGGCATGCAGCACAAGTCTTGCAATAATGAAATGTGTCTTTAAACATAGATGGCCAATAAAAGCCACATTGCGAGATTTTTGCTACAGTTTTGTTCGCTGAAAAGTGTCCACCACATACCCCATCATGGCAAAATTGTATCACACTGGTTATTTCATGATCAGGAATGCATCTCCTAACAATTTGGTCACTACAATATTTATATAAGTACGGATCATCAAAGAAGAAATATTTTACCCTCGTACTTGAACCGTTTAAAATCTTGAAGAGACCAAGTGTCAGGGGTCTTACCAGTTACCAGATAATTAACGATATCAGCAATACCATGGAGAGGTGGAGACGCTAAAAAGATGCTCGTCGGGAAAGGAGTCCTTCAAAGGCACATCTGCTGAATCAAGGCCTACTGTCAAACGTGATAAATGGTCAGCTACTAGATTCTCCACGCCTTTCTTGTCCTTGATTGTGACATTGAACTCCTGCAACAATAAAATCCATCGTATCAATCGAGGCTTAGCATCTTTTTTAGACAACAAATATTTTAAAGCAGAGTGATCAGTATATATCAAAATTGGTGATCCTAAAATATAGCTCCTGAATTTTTCCAACGCAAAGACTACTGCCAGCAACTCCTTCTCTGTTGTTGTATAATTCCTTTGAGCGTCATTTAATGTCTTGCTGGCGTAGTAAATCACCACTGGAACTTTGTCTTTTCTTTGGCCTAGGACTGCACCAACTGCGTAATTGCTTGCGTCACACATTATTTCAAATGGTAGGGACCAGTCCTGGCACCTGCAAAATAGGAGCAGAAATCAGCAACTTCTTTAAAGTTTCAAAAGAAATTTGACACTCAGGTGTCCAAATAAAATCCACATTTAAAGTAAGTAAGTTGCAAAGAGGGCGAGATATTGCGCTAAAATCTTTGATGAACCGCCTATAAAATCCTGCATGTCCCAAAAATGATCTGATGTCCTTCACGCATTTAGGACTTGGTAGCTTCTCAATTACCGCTACCTTGG
>JAULAV010009375.1:0-39157 GCA_030789695.1 Scilla litardierei
TATTATTTTGTGGATATTTTGTGGATTTTGGACCTTTTTATGGATTTTGGCCGAAATGATATTATTTCATTTAGGCCAAAATCCACAAAATCATATACAGACTTATTAGTGGGATTTTGGACTTTTTTTGTGGATTTTAGCCTAAATGATATTTTTTCAACGGTTTTTGGTGGATTTTGGACTTTTTGTGGATTTTGCCCTAATTGATATTATTTCATATTATTTTGGATTTTTTGGATGATACTAAATGATATTTTTTTGGCCATCATATAATTTTTTTGGACTTTGGTCTAAATGATATTAATTGATATTATTTTGTGGATTTTTGGTGGATTTTGGACATTTTTCAACGGTTCTTTTTGTCGATTTTTGGACTTTTTTCCGATTTTGGCCAAAAAGATATTATTTAAGATATTGATCTTTTCATTAAATGACAAAATTTTTGTAGCCTAATTTTGTCTTCTCTTATTTTTCAATTGAATATGGCAATCTCCCGATTCCAACGAAAATTTTGTCCGATTTCTTTGAGCTTGGTATTATTTTCCACTTTTTCGGGAAGATATGGATCTTTATATTAAATGAATGATTACATATGGCCTATTTTTGTCCTCTCTAATTTTTCAGTTGAAGATGGCAATCTTCCGTTCCAATGACATTTTTTCAGATTTTTCTGAGCTCAGGTCTATTTTCTACAATTTATGAAAGATATGAATATTTTTATTAAATGATATTATTTTTATAGCCTACATTTGTCTTCTCTTATTTTTCCGTTGAAAATGGCGATCTTCAGGTTCCGACAGAATTTTTTGCGGATTTTTCTGAGCTCGGGGCTAGTTTTTTGTATTTTCTTGAAGATGTGTATCTTTTTACTAAATGATATTATTATTGGCCGCAATTTCATCTTCTCTTGTTTTTTGTTATAGATGCCGATCTCTCTGTTCAGACCGACATTTTGCGGATTTTTTTCGCTCGGGGCTATTTTCTGCTTTTTTCTGAAAGATATAAAGCGGTTTTATGAAATGAAAAGATTTTAACCTAATTATGTCGTCTCTTACTTTTTCTTTGAAGATGGGACATCCCGGGTTCCAACGGACATTTTGGTGGATTTTTTGAACTACTGTCTTTTTCCACATTTTCTTTAAGATATGTGTCTTTATGTTAAATGATATGATTTTTTATAGCCTATTTGTCATCTCTTGTTTTTCTCAATTGAAGTTGGCGATCTCCGAGTCAAACAAACAGTTTTTGCTAATTTTTTCGAGTTCCGGCCTATTTTCTACATTTTTTAGAAGGTCTGAATCTTTTTATTAAATTATATGATTTTTAACCTAATTTTGTCTCTCTTATTTTTAAGTTGAAAATGGCGATCTCCTAGTTCCAACAGACATGTTTGAGATTTTTCTTAGCTCGGTCTATTTTTTATATTTTTATGGAAGATGTATTTTAATTAAATAATATGTTTTATAACCTAAGTTTCACTTCTCTTAATTTTCAGCTGAAGATGTCGATCTGCCGGATCCAACAGAAATTTTTGGCAGATTTTTTCTGAGCTGGAGATTATTTTCTAAATTTTCTGGAAGATATGAAAGCTTTTTATTAAATGATAGGATTTTAAGCCTAAATTTTGTCTTCTCTTATTTTTCAATTGAACATAAACGATCTCCCGGTTCCAACGGACATTTTTTCGGATTTTTTTTGAGCTCGATGGTATTTTCTTTATTTTGTGGAAGATATGGATCTTTTTATTAAATGATACGATTTTTATAGTCAAAGTTTGTCTTCCATAATTTTTAAGTTGAAGATGGTGATTTTCCAATTCTAACGGACATTTTTTTCGGATTTTTTAAGCTCGGTGCTGTTTTTGTACATTTTCTGAAAGACGTGGATTTCTGTATTAAATGATATGATTTGTTGGCCTAATTTTTTCTTCTCTGATTTTTTTGTTGAAAATGGCGATCTCTCGGTTACAGCAGACATTTTTGCAGGATTTTTCTGAGCTCCGGCTATTTTTGTCATTTTTTTGTAAGATCTGAATTTTATATTAAATGATATGATTTTTATAGCTAATTTTGTTTTCTCTTATTTTTCAGTTGAAGATGACGACCTCCCGGTTCCAACAAACATTTCTGCGAATTTTTTCTGAGCTCAAGTACTATTTTCTACATCTTCTAGAAGATATGGATCTTTTTTATTAAATGATATGATTTTTCGGCCTAATTTTAACTTCTCTAATTTTTTAAATAAATATGGCAATCTCGTGGATCCAGTGAATATTTTTGCGGATTTTTATGAGCTCCGCACTTTTTTCTAAATTTTCTGTAAAATTATCATCTTTATATTAACTGATATGATTTTTATAGCCTAGTTTTATCTTCTCTTATTTTTCTATTGAAGATGGCGATCTCCAGGTACCAAATGACATTATTAACGTTTTTTTCATAGATCGGGAGTATTCTCTACATTTTCTGAAATAAATGAAACTTTATTAAATAATATGATTGCTGGCCTAATTTTGTCTTCTCTTACCTTTTTAGTTGAAGATGGCGATCTCCTACTACCAATAGACATGTTTGAAGAATTTTCTGAGCACCTGCCTTATTTTCTAATTTTTTTGGAAGATATGAATCTTTATTTTAATTGATTTTTTTTGGCCTACTTTTGCCTTCTCTTATTTTTCAGATGAAGATGGCATTCTCCCGGTTCCAACGGATATTTTTGCGGAATTTTTCAATCCCCATGCTATTTCCACATTTTCTGGAAGATATGGATCTGTTTTATTAAATGATATGATTTTTATTTCCAAATTTTGTCTTCTCTTATTTTTCAGCTGAATATTGCGATCTCCCGGTTCCAACAGAAATTTTTTTTGGCTTTTTCTGAGCTCTGAGATATTTCGACATTTTATTGAAGATATACATCTTTTTATTAAATGATATGATTTTTTGATATGATTTTTATAGCATAAGCTGGTCTTCTCTTATTTTCAAGTTAAAAAAGGCTATCTTTATATTAAATGAGATGATTTTTGGCCTAATTTTGTGCTCTCATTTATTTTAGTTGAAGATGGCATTCTATCGGTGCCAATGGACATTTTTACGGATATTTCTGAGCTTCGGGCTATTTTCCACATTTTTTGGAAGATGCGGATCGTTTTATTAAATGATATGATTTTTTGGCCTAAAGTTTGTCTTCTCTTATTTTCCATTTCAAGTTGGCGATCTCCTGGTTCCAACGGTCATTTTTGCGGATTTTTCTAAACTCGTGGACATGTTTATATATTCTGGAAGATATGTATCGTTTTATTTAATGATATGATTTTTTGGCCTAATTTTATCCTCTCTTATTTTTAATTGAAATGGTGATCTCTAGATTCCAATGGACATTTTTGCAGACTTTTTTTAGCTCGGGGCTATTTTCTACATTTTCTGGAAGATATGAATGTTTTATTAAATTATAAGATTTTTACAACCTAAGTTTCTCTTCTCTTAATTTTCAATTTAAGACGGAGATTTCTCGGTCCTATCTGACTTTTTTGCAGATTTTTCTGAGCTCGGGAATATTTTCTAAATTTTTTGGAAGATATGGATGTCATTAAATGATAGGATTTTTGACCTATATTTGTATTCTCTTATTTTTCAATTGAAGATGTTAATCTCCCGGTTCCAACTGATATTTTTGCGTATTTTCTGGAAGGTATGGATCTTTTGTATTAAAATATATTATTTTATTGCCTAATTTTGACTTCTCATATTTTTCAATTGAAGTTGGCGACCTTCCGCTTCCAACAAACATTTTTGCAGATTTTTTGAGATCGAGTGGTATTTTAACATTTTTATGGAAAATGTATCTTTTATTAAATGATATGATTTTTATAGCCTAATTTTGTCTTCTCTTATTTTTCAATTAAAAACGGCAATCGCCCGGGTACCAACAGATATGGATAGTTTTCTGAGCTCGGGCCTATTTCTACATTTTCTGGAAGATATGGATCCTTCTATTAAATGATATGATATTTTGGCCTAATTTGTCTTCTTTATTTTCCAGTATAAGATGGCAATCTCTCGGTTCAAATGGACATTTTTTCAGATTTTTATAAGCTGGGTGCTATTTTCTACATTTTTGGAAGATATGGATCTCTCTATTAAATGATATGATTTTTAGGGCCTAATTTTGTCTTCTCATATTTTTAGTTGAAAATAGGGATCTCCCGGTTCAAACAGATGTTTTTCAGATTTTTCAGTGCAATTTTCTACATTTTATGAAAGATATGTGTCTTTTTATTAAATGAAAATGGTATCAATTTTATAGCCTAAATTTATCTTCTCCTATTTTTCAGTTGAAGATGTTGATCTCCTGGTTCAAACGGATATTTTTGTGGATTTTACCGAGTTCGTAATTATTTTCTACATTTTTGGGAAGATATCGATCGTTTTATTAAATGATATTTTTTGTCCTAATTTCGTCTTCTCTTATTTTTTTCGTTGAAGATGGCAATCTCCCGGTTCCAACCGACATTTTTGCGGATTTTTTGAGATCCGCGCTATTTTTTAATTTTTCTGTAAGATATGGATCTTTATAAATGATATGCATTTTATAGCCTAAGTTTTTCATCACTTATATTTCAGTTGAGGATGGCGATCTCTCGGTTCCAACAGATTTTTTTGAGGATTTTTCTGTGCTCTGGAAAATTTTCTACATTTTTTGAAAGATATGCATCTTTTATTAAATGATATGATTTTTGGCCTAATTTTGTCTTCTCTTCTTTTTTAGTTGAAGATGACGGTTTGCCGGTTCCAAAGTACGTTTTTGCAGATTTTTCTAAGCTTGAGGCTATTTTCTAAATTTTCTGTAAGATATGGATCTCTATATTAAATAATATGATTTTTAAAGCCTAATTTTATCTTCTCTTATTTTTCAATTAAGGATGCTGATCTCCCTGTTTCAACGGACATTTTTCCTGATTTTTCTAAGCTCCAGACAATTTTCTATATTTTTGGAAGGTATGGATCTTTTATTAATGATATGATTTTTTGGCCTAATTTTGTCTTTAATTATTTTCCACTTGAAGATGGTTATCTCTCTCTTCCACTGGACATTTTTTCGGATATTTCTGAGCTCGGGTCTATTTTTTGCATTTTTTGGAAGATCTCCGAGTTATTTTCTACATTTTCTGAAAGAAATGGATCTTGTCGTTAAATGATATGATTTTTTGCCTAAATTTTAATTCCTTATTTTTCAGTTGAAGATGGCGATCTCCCTGTTCCAATATACATTTTTGCGAAATTTCTGAGCTTGGGGCAATTTTCGACATTTTCTAAAAGATATGTATCTTTGTATTAAATGATATGATTTTTTTTTGCCTAATTTGGTATTCTCTTCTTCTTTTAGTTGAAGATGGCGATCTACCTGTACTAACGAACTATTTTGTAAACTTTTCTGAGTTTGGAGATATTTTCTATATTTTCTGTAAGATATGGATATTTATATTAAATGATAAGATTTTTGCACCCTAATTTTTTCGTCACTTATTTTTTAGTTGCAGATGGCGATCTCCCAGCTCCAACGGTCATTTTCGCGGACTTTTCAAAGCTTAGTGCCATTTTCTTCATTTTCTGGAAGATATGATATTTTTATTAAATGGTATGATTTTTTGGCCTAATTTTGTCTTCTCTGATTTTTTAGTTGAAGATGTAGATCTCCTGGTTCCAACAAACGTTTTACAGATTTTTCTGAGCTCGGGGCTCTTTTCTATATTTTCTGACAGATATGGATATTTTAATAAATGATATTATTTTTGGCCTAATTATGTGTTCTTTTATTTGTCAGTTGAAGATGGCGATCTCTCGGTTCCAACGGTCATTTTTGCAGACTTTTCAAAACTCGGGGTGATTTTCTACATTTTCTTGAAGATATGAATCTTTCATTAAATGATATGATTTTTAGCCTAATTTTCTCTTCTTTTTTTAAGTTGAAGATGGCGATCTCCCGGTTCCAACGGACATTTTTGTGGGTTTTTCTGAGCGCGGGGGTTATTTTCTTATTTTTATGGAAGATATGGATCATTTTATTAACTGATATGATTTTTGTAGCAAAGTTTTTCATCTCTTTGTTTAGGTTGAAGATTGCGATCTCCCGGTTCCAACGAATATTTTTGCACATTTTTAGATTTCTTGGCTATTTTTCTACATTTTCTTCACGCAGATTTTTCTGAGCTCGGGGCTATTTCTACAGTTTCTGAAAGATGTGTATTTTTATTAAGTGATATGATTTTATGGCCTAATTTTATCTTCTCTTATTTTTAATTTGAAGATGACGATCACCCCGTTCCACTTGACATTTTTACAAATTTTTCAGAGCTCGAGGCTATTTTCTACAATTTTTGGAAGATATCGATCTTTATATTAAATGATATGATTTTATGGCCTAATTTTGTCTTCTCATATTTTTCAATTGAAGAGGGCGATCTCCCGGTTCTAACGGATATTTGTGCGGATTTTTCAAAGCTCCGGTCTATTTTCTACATTTTCTGGAAGATATCGATCTTTATAATAAATGATATGATTTTATGGCCTAAATTTGTCTTCTCTTATTTTCAATTGAAGGTGGCGATCTCCCTGTTCCAACGGACATTTGTACGGTTTTTTCAGCCCCGATCTATTTTCTACATTTTCTGTATGAGATGAATGTTTATAGTAAATGATATGATTTTTATAATCTAATTTTGTATTCTCTCATTTTTAATTGAAAATGGCGATCTTCCGGTTTCAATGGACAATTTGCGGATTTTTTTGAGCTCTTGGCTATTTTTCTAAATTTTCGAGAAGTTGTGGATCTTTTTATTAAATGAAATGTTTTTTGATGTCATTTTGTCTTCTCTTATTTTTTCGGTTGAAGATATCGATCTCCGGGTTCCAACGGATATTTTTACAGATTTTTCTGAGCTCCTGGCTATTTTTGCATTTTCTAAAAAATACAGATCTTTTTATTAAATGATATTGTTTTGGCCTAATTTTGTCTTCTTTTAAGTTTCAGTTGAAGATGGCGATCTCCCTATTCCAACATACATTTTTTCGGATTTTTTAGCTCGAGGCTATTTTCTGCATTTTCTAGAAGATATCGATCTATATATTAATGATATGATTTTTATTTTCCAATTTTCTCTTCTCTTATTTTTAGTTGAAGATGGTGATCTCCCGGTTCCAACGGATATTTTTTCTGATTTTTCGGTGCTCAGTCCTATTTTTGACATTTCGTAGAAGATATGGATCTTTTTATTAAATGATACAATTTTTATCGCCTAAGTTTGTCTTCTCTTATTTTTCAGTTGAACATGGGGGTCTCTCGGTTGCAACAGACATTTTTGCTGATTTTTCTGAGCTAGGGTCTTTTTTTGTATTTTCTTGAAGATGTTGATCTTTTTATTAAATGATGTGATTTTTGGCCGAATTTTATCTTCTCGTATTTTTCCGTTGAAGATGGCGATCTCTCTCTTCCACCGGATATATTTCGATTTTTTCTGAGTTTGGGGCTATTTTCTGTATTTTTCGAAAGATATGAATCATTTTATTAAATGAAAAGATTTTTGGTTTTATTTCATCTTCTCTTATTTTTCGTTGAAGATGGCGATCTCCCAGTTACAACAGACATTTTGGCAGATTTTTTGAGCTCCACGCTATTTTCTTCATTTTCTATAAGATGTGGATATTTATATTAAATGATATGAATTTTTAGCCTAATTTTATCATTTTTATTTTTCAATTGAAGATGGCGATCTCCGGGTTCCAACTGACATTTTTTGCAAAAGTTTCTGAGCGCTGAGCTCGGTAATATTTTCTCCATTTTCTGAAAGATATGGATCTTTTTATTAAATGATATTATTTTTTGGCCTAATTTGGTCTTCTCTTCTTTTTCAGTTAAAGATGGAGATCTTCTAGGTCCAACAAAATTTTTTGCAGACTTTTCTGATCTCGGAGCTATATCTGCATTTTCAATAAGATATGAATATTTATATTAAATGATATGATTTTTTAACCTAATTTTTCTTCTCTTGTTTTTTAGTTGAAGATGACGATCTCCCGGTTCCAACGAATATTTTTTGCGGAATTTTCTTAGCTCGATGATATTTTCTGTATATTCAGGAATATATGAATCTTTTTATAAAATGATATGATTTTGGACTAATTTTGTCTTTTATTATTTTTCAGTTGAAGGTGGCAATCTCTCGGTTCCAACGGAAAATGTTTTCGGATTTTTTTTGAGCTTCGTGTTATTTTTCACATTTTCTGAAAGATATAGATCTTTATATTAAATGATATGTTTTTATAGCGTAATTTTGTCCTCTTTTATTTTCTCAATTGAAGATGGCAATCTCCTGGTTCCAACAGATATTTTTTTTCGCATATTTCTGCGCTCAGGTCTATTTTCTTCATTTTATGGAATATATGTATATTTTTATTAAATGATATGATTTTTATAGCCTAAATTTATTTTTCCATATTTTTTTAGTTGAAGATGGCGATCTCCAAGTTCTGAAGGAAATTTAGTGGAGGTTTCTGAGTTCGGGGCTATTTTCTGTATTTTCTGGAAGATATGTTTCTTTTTACTAAATGATATTATTTTTGGCCGAATTTTGTTTTCTTTTGTTTTTCACTCGAAGATGGCGTCTCTCTATTCAAACCAACATTTCTGCGGATTTTTCTAACCTCGGGACTAATTTCTGTTAAATGATATGATTTTTGGCATACTTTTGTCTTCTCTTACTTTTTTAGTTGAAGATGGTGACATCCCGGTTCCAACGGACATTTTGGCGGATTTTTTGAGCTCCGATATTTTTCTACATTTTTTTAAAGATTCTTCATGTTAAATTATATGATTTTTATAGCCTAATTTTGCCCTATTTTATTTTTTTAATTGAAGATGGCGATCTCCCGGTTCAAACGGACAGTTTTGCGAATGTTTATGAGTTCCAGAATATTTTCTACATTTTCTGGAAAATATGAATCTTTTTATAAAATGATATGATTGTTTGCCTAATTTTGTCTTCTCTTATTTTTCATGTGAAGATGGCGATCTCCCGGTTCCAACGGACATTTTTCCGGATTTTTCTGAGCTCGGGCTATTTTCTACATTTCATGGAAGATACATATTTTTATTAAATAATATGTTTTTATTACGTTGTATTTCTCTTATTTTTCAGCAAAAGATGGCGATCTCCCGGTTCTGACTGAAATTTTTGCAGATTTTTCTGAGCTCGAGATCATGTTCTAAATTTTCCGGAAGATATGAAGCTTTTTATTAAATGATATGATTTTTAGCCTAATTTTGTATTCTCTTATTTATTCTAAAAAATACGCAAAAATGATTGTTGGAACCGGAAGATCGCCATCTTCAACTGAAAATAAGAGAAGACAAAAGTAGGCTAAAAATCATATCATTTAATATAAAGATGCATATCTTATAGAAAATGTAGAAAAAGCCCGGAACTCAGAAAAATCTGTACAAATGTAAATTGGAACCAGGAGATCGCCATCTTCAAATGAAAAAATAGAAGTTAAAATTATGCCAAAAAATCGTATCATTTAATAAAAATATCCATATCTTCTAGAAAAGATAGAAAAATAGCCCCAAGCTAAAAAATCAACAAAATGTCCATTGGAATGGGTAGATCGCCATCTTCAACTGAAAAAAATAAGAGAAGACAAGTGTAGGCTATAAAAAATCATATCATTTAATAAAATGATCCTTATCTTTCATAAAATGTTGAAAATAACATCGAGCTTTTAAAAATCTGCAAAAATATTCGTTGGAGTCGGGAGATCACCATCTTCAACTAAAAAAAGAGAAGACAAAATTAGGCCAAAAATCAAATCATTTAATAAAAAGCTCTATATCTTCCAGAAAATTTAGAAACTAGTCTAGAGGTCAGAATAATACTCAAAATGTCCGTTAGAACTTGGAGATCGCCATCTTCAATTGAAAAAAAAAGAGAAGACAAAATTAGGTTAGAATACAAAAGATCCATACCTTCCAGAAAATGTAGAAAATAGCCCCGAGCTTAGAAAAATATGCAAAATTTCCGTTGGAACATGGAGATCGCCATTTTCAACTGAAAAATAAGAGAAGACAAAATTAGGTTATAAAAATCATATCATTTAATATAAAAATTCATGTTATACAGAAAATGTAGAAAATAGTCCGGAGCTAAAAAAATTCCGCATGAATGTTCGTTGGAACTGGGAGATCAAGACTTTCAACTTAAAAATGAGACAAAATTGGGCCAAAAAATCATATCATTTCATAAAAAGATCCATATCTCACAGAAAATGTAGAAAAATAGCCGCATGCTAAGAAAAATCTACAAAAATGTCTGTTGGAACCGGGAGATAGCCATCTAAAACTGAAAAAAATATATGAGAAGACAAATGTAGTCTATAAAAATCTTATCATTTAATAAAAAGTTCTATATCTTCCATAAAATGTAAAACATATCACCAAGCTCAAAAAATCTGTAAAAATATTCGTTGGACTCGAGAGATCGCCATCTTCAACTGAAAAATAAAAGAAGACAAAATTAGGCTATAAAAATCATATCATTTATATCCATATCTTAGAAAAAATGTAGAAAATAGCCCGGAGCTCAGAAACATCAGTAAAAATGTTTGTTGCAAACGTGACATCGTAATCCTCATCTTTAAAATAAGAGAAGACAAAATTAGACCTAAAAATAATATTATTTAATAAAAATATTCTTATCTTCAAGAAAATGTAGAAAATAGGCGCGTGGTCAGAAAAATCTGCAAAAATATTCGTTGGAACTGGGAGATCGCCATCTTTAATTAAAAAAAATAAGAAAAGAGAAACTTAGGCTATAAAAATCATACCTTTTAATAAAAAGATCCATATCTTCAAATAACTATAGAAAATAGCTCCGAGCTCAAAACAATCTACAAAAATGTATGTTGGAGCCAGGAGAACGTCAGCTTCAACTGAAAAATAAAAGAAGACAAACACATGCCATAAAAATAATATCATTTAATAAAAATATACATATCCTCCATAAAATGTAGAAAATAGCTCTGAGCTCAGAAAAATCCGCAAAAATGTCCGTTGGAATCGGGAGATCGCCATCTTCAACTGAAAAAATAAGAGAAGACAAACTTAGTTTATAAAAATCATATCATTTAATAAAAAAGACATATCTTTCATAAAATGTAGAAAATAGCTCGGAGCTCAGAAAAATCCGTAAAAATGAGAGATCGCCATCTTTGTAAGGATCGCCTTGCCCTTGCAATACTAACAACAACACACTAGAGGGGGTTGAATAGTGTAATGGCAATAAAATTGTCCAATTAAAATTAAACTTGCAAATGCGGAATGATAAATGCAAGACGAAATAATTGACACAATCAATCCAAACGCAAACACAAGATTTTACCCTGGTTCCCCAAACTTGGGTACGTCCTGCCACACCAATATTCACTATATTCCCACAAAGAGAAGTGAATACAAATCCCACAAAGAGATACCTCACCAAGAGGATTTTGCCCTACACAAAGACCTAACCAACCCTCCACAAGGGTTAAACTCCCACCAAGAGAATTACTAACTCCCACTCAGAGAATTAGGGTTAGCCCTACACTAGGACACCAAACTCCCACTAAGAGAGTTACTCCCACTAAGAGAGTTATTCACACTAAGAGAATATCCTAATCCCATAAAGAGATAAACTCCCACAAAGAGAGAAAGACTAATTCCCACACAGAGAATTAGTG
This sequence comes from Scilla litardierei, assembly GCA_030789695.1. Lineage (NCBI taxonomy): Eukaryota > Viridiplantae > Streptophyta > Magnoliopsida > Asparagales > Asparagaceae > Scilla > Scilla litardierei. The sequence continues at coordinate 11,772 of JAULAV010009375.1, forward strand.
TTACAAGAATCACCAAGTAAAATAAATACTCTTGCATATGCCTTGAGATGCTTACTCATAGATGAATGCAAGGCATGGAAGAGGATCTCCAAGTGTTGAGATTGGCTTGAAAGCACTTGGATGATTTCCCTTGAGCTGGACTTCAATGCATGAAGAGGAATGAGAGCCCAAAGAGGGAAATGAGAGAGTTTGAGAGTGGCTTATTGATCTCTTATGATTTTCAATAGCATCAAGAAGTTCCAATGAACTCAGCACACCCATAGGAACCCTATATCAACCCTCAAAACCCAAGAAAACAGCAAAAAGCACAAGGCTGCAACGGCTAGTTTCTGGGCAGAAACGTCACAGACAGTCGACTGATGAACAAATGACAGTCGACTGTTCAACGGCTAGAAAATATAGGCTATAATCTGAGCCAGGACAGTCGACTGATGAAGTCGATACAGTCGACTGTAAACAGGACATGCACCTGTAAAACCTTCAGCAGGTGACTGCTGCAGGGGCTGGAATAAAACAGAGAGCTGCACTCTTTCTCCATATAAGCATACAGGCGACTGATGTCAATAATACAATCGAATGTAAAATAGTTAGGCGACTGTAAATTCCTCAACAGTCGACTGCTGCAGGAGATGGAGAAAAACAGAGAGAAGCAGTATATGCACTTACGCTACTCAGACGACTGTTAACCAATTCACAGGCGACTGTAAATATACAGGCGACTGTAAACTGACATCAGTCGACTGATGCGAAAAGCTCAAGTAGAGTCAATAGAAATGTTGACTTCAGCAGTGCATATCAGTCGACTGTAGAAGGATCGACAGGCGACTTGAAATCACCCAGTCGACTGTAAATCCTTCAGCAGACGACTGATGGAAAGCTAGAGACTCCAAATGAGTCTTTGGTCAAGATGAACCTATTAGGTTGGATTCTATGATAATGCTAAGGCTCACTAAGATGGCTAAATGCATATGCATGAATGAGTAGACCATCTATCAAGGCATTACATTAATCTAGACTCAAATGAGAGAGAAAGCAATAAAGGAAATATTACATGGATTACATTGCTTTCCTTACAGTCTATATCTTCAATCTTGAGTCCAAGCTCTGGCCCTTCTCCACTTGATGTCCATCCTTGCACCAAGTGTTTAGTCTCCAAGAAAGATATTCTTGAAATGAAACTATGAGACTAAAACAAGAGAGTCATTAGCAACAACATAATGTTGTGATCATCATCAAAATAAGATTGGTATGAAACACCAATACTCAACAATCGTCAACCTTAGTACGACTATTTTGACCGGGCCCAGAGGAGCCAAGTCAACTACGACCAGTCAACCGGCCTACTACGGCCGTGGGCTCTGGCCCAAAGATCTCGTGGGCGGGTCGCTCTTCTCCACCCAAGACGAAGGCCCAAAAAGACTACCCACTTCCATAGTGGAGGAAATTATGGCCTGACTTAATGGCCATCACCCTCCAGCCATCATGGCTCACCCATTATGGCTGACTTAATGGCCATAACTCTCCAGCTATCATGGCTCGTCAAATATGACAACCGTCTTCATGGCAATTACTCGTCAATCATGGCCCAACTTCATGGCCATTACTCGCCAATCATGGCGGCCACTTTCAATTCCATCACTCCACCTTCATGACATTCTTCCCTCCATAAAGCATAGCAATTGTTGGGGTCAACATTCCCCACTTAGCACCTCCCATCAATGATGGCAATCATGGCTCATTACACCATGGGAGGACCCACCTATATGAAGGGGAGAGGCGTCATCTCAAAGGGCGGATCTCCGAGATCTACAACAATGGTATCACATTCTAACACTCTTACACCTTCTTACACCTCGAATATTTCTCCTCCAAAGCTCGGCTTGAGGACTCGTGTATCGGCTTCTCTGCGAGCCATACTCGATCCCACCAAGCACTTATCAGGCCAAATCTAACTTTGGCATCGGAGGGGAATCGGTCGGAACCAAGGTCCGTCCCCCTGACGAGCTCTCTCGTCTATTCAGGCCCAGGAGATCCAGCGATGCCGAGGCTACCCCTCAGTGTCTTCCCAACTGGAGCCAAGCGTCCTCTCCCTGAGTCTGCTCATGTCCACCACCGAGAGGTCGTCGCTCTGCCGAGGCTGCCCTTTGGTAAGTCGACACGAGGATCCACGCATCCCTCACCAAGCGACTCTGCCTTCCACCGATATCGGAGGTTGTCATCCTGCCAAGGCTACCCCTTGACGCACCAAAGAACGAATCTGCGCCTTCCTGCTCAAGCGAACGCGCCATCGATCGACCCCAGGGGTCATCTCCATCTCACATGACAGCCACGACATCCGGGCATCCAAACTATCAACATGCAGTGAGAAAACACCTGTAAACATCTAGTGCCGTCTGTGGGATCGAATTAACACCCATGTCATCAACCACACCGACCAAGATTCGTTCCTTTAATCAAAATTTCAGAAGAGTTGATTCAAATGGGTCACTTGCTATGGACAAGCACCAGGATGGACCCTCATACGAATCTTCCAGGCAAAACTCATCATCCACTTCCTCAATCCACGAAGCGAAAAGTCCTTTTGCCACGCTCAGTTGACAGGGCAATCGTTGGAGTAAAGATCATCGGACCAAGCGGCCATCAGACCAGAAATCGCTTGGCAGACCATTCATCGGAGCAGATCTCATCCGCCAAGCTTTCGTCAGGTCAGATCTTGACCCTCGAGCCACTATCGAGCCAGAATTCGCCTGACTCAGCCCTCGTCGAAGCAGATCCGAACTCGACTGGAATCCCCTTGATGTGTGTTGAACTCCGATGTCTAAGCCTCCTCGGTGCTTTCATCGATCAAGAAGGAGACATCATTCGATCAGAGCTCCTAGACATCAAGCTCGACTCGCCACATTTTTCTGTGTAAGCTGCTTGATACCTGTCACATCTCGCCACGAGTCGAAGAGAGCTTCTGAACATCGAGCACGGCTTGCCGCATCTTGTCGTAGGTCGAAGGGAGCTCCTGGACGTCGAACTCGACTCACCGCATCTCGCCTTGGGTCGATCAGGGCTCCAAGGCATTGATCCAATTGCCCGACCTCAATGGAACTCGCAACCCTCTGTCGAAGCTTGCCCATCGTCGACCGAGGCTCCCAGAGGAAGATCCAAGCTCGTCAAAGGTCCTGAAGGTTCTGATTGGGCAAGCTCTGGCGATGAGATTTCACATCTACTTTGGACAATGCGAGAAGACTTCGGCATCCTCCATTGATTGACCGTCGCGAATTGGGGTCCCTACCCAGCTCTGGCGTCCTGCGACGAACGTCAACCTTCGACGTCGAAATCAAGCCTCGACAAGGCTCGATTGGGGTCTCCGACCCAGCTCCGGCATCCTGCGACGACCAGCGACATAGAGCGTCAAAATCGATCTTCAATGAGTCTTGATTGGGGTCTCTGACCCAGCTCCGGTACCCTACGAGGAGTCGAACAGTGTCATCCTCTGTCGAGCAAAGCCGCGACAGGTCTATCGGAGCCACAGAACATCGATCTGAGTCACCGAGCCTTCCAGGCGCTATTAGTCGATCTATTCCTCCCCATCTGGGTTGTCAGACGCATTCAATCACCCTCTTGGATCGAATGTTGCTGAGCTTACACCACCCGAAGTTAGTCTCTCATGGTCTCACCCTTCATCAAATCATGGCGAGCTTCCAAACCACTGTCGCCAACTTAACTATAGAGCTGAGGCCTACTGTCGGAGACTCTCCTGTCGATGCTCGGTTTCAAGCTCGATGCTTGAGCTAATGAACGAGATCACCCCACCTTCTATGTCAGAACTGAGCTTAGATCTGCGGCTCTTCTCGGGCGGAACTCAAACTCCTCTCCCTATGTCCGAGCTGCGATGCTCGAGCTTATGACGATGCTCCGGCCAAAATTGTCCATCATGCTGGGATATTTCTATGGGTCACGCTGGGCTGCTGGCTTTACCGAACCCCTATGCCGAGCGAGTAAAGCTACTCTCTCCATACTCAAGGCCTGACGAGCATCCGAGCCAGCTATGAAGATGGCCACACACCATCAAGAATCTCTACAAGGTCCTTAGTCCTCGGGGCAGGCTTCTTCCGATGCGCCTTTGCATCAACTGCCGCTGCCTCCAATAGAGTTTATTTTCTAGATAAGGTTCTCTTTATTTCACATTTTATGTAATCTTCCCAGCTGATTTCCGTTACAACAGCCTCTCAATTTTTAATATTACAACTGTACTTGGTTGGCTAGGTAAAGGGGACACACGCTGTGATCGGTTGAGGCTTCGCACTGTTGGAACTGTTCCATGCGTCTACACAAAATCAATTGAAAGTTGTGTTGTATGCTCGACATGTCCCCAAGCCTGGCCCGTCTCTAGGCTCGGGCTTCTTCCTCGGAATCGAGGTGCACTTTGCTTTATGCATCCCCTCAGGCTCAGCGTATCAATAAGTTTGGCATCTTCTTGGAATCAAGATCTGCTTCTTCCCTCGTGCTCCCTCAGCTATGCCCCCAACCTGAATCCGAACCGGTCATCTGATTCCAAGAAATTGGATCCAACACTGGAAATTGGTGACAAAGACACGGGACGCTCTTCCTCCAAAACTGAAGACGAGGAGGCCGTCTGGCATCGGAAAGACCGAAGGAGCTTCATCAAATAGGCCATCGTGTAGCTGTGCGGCTTCATCCCGAGCCACATCGTCCATCTCGAGTCCTCAAGAGATCACATCGCGGAAGCTGCAAGGATCGATAATGAGACCCGTGATCGCAGTGCCAGACTGTTCGATATCGTCCCCAAGGGCTTTCGATGACTCTTTGAGTTGCCTTCGCTACGCTCGAATGGCTGCCAACCCTGCTAACATCTCGGTCGAGCAGTTGTGCATATCGAGCAGGCCCCCGCCTAGCCCTCGTCTTCGAACTCGGCCAAACTCTGTCCGAGCTCCTAGTGACCTCACTGAAACTATACTTAGCTCAGGCTTGAGCCTCCTCTGAACTCGAGTAGTATTGCCGAGCTAGCCGAGCCCTCCTCTACCGACTTCGCCACCACCGAGCAAAGCTCTGTCATCCAAGCGAAACTCGTGGAGCTCGGTGGGTATGCTCGGCCTCGTCTTTGTCGAGCTGAGCTAGGACAGGCGCACGCTATTTACTGGCCCGACTGTTCCATGTTTCCGAGCTTAGGGCCCCCGTCGGGGGCCCGACATGCCGATTGCTTCCACCCGAGCTTGCGGAGGCCTCCGTCATGCCTCAATCCGAGCTCCGAGCTTCTGAGCTTTGGACCTCCACTGAAGCTTCCCTATCGATCTCCTCCAGACAAGCTCCTCGCGTTCAGTGCCGCTTCACTCAAATCATCATTAGCTCAAGCTTGACTCGATAAATGGCAAAGCTCGACCCAAGCTTCCCGATCCGAGACACCGCATGCCAGACATCTCTAATGCTGGATGAGTTCGCTCCCTGATCTCTCTACTCACAAAAAACCTATGTGGCCTCGAAGAAAACGCCCCAGCACATTTTACTTCAACAGAATAAGAAGAGCGATCAGATCAAAACCACAAGGACTGAGGGCAGTTCTCGAGTCAAGGCACCCGTCTGATCCAGCAAATTCCGAGCACAAAGCCAAGTTTCCGTTCATACCGAGCTCTCTTCGTAAGCTGGGCCGAAGTACAGTCGTCCGAGTGCGAGCATCCAAGCAGCTCCTCCGACCGTGGCCGAGCCAATCTGGCCGAAGCACCATCGTCCGAGTTCGAGCGTCCATACAGCTTCTCCGACTGTTCTGCTGGGCCCCAGCTTGCCGAGCTGTCGGCCCCACTAACCAACTTGGCTAAGCTGCTCATCCAAACTCTGCTCGGATATCCGAGCAGCCCTTTCGAAGGGCCGTCGAAGCTACCACTAGACGAATTGCCCCGCCTGGGCTGCCAAACTGCTTCCACATCCACCCAAGCCGGATGAAGTAGTTGCAAAGCGCCACCATGGAACCTTCTAAAAAGCCTTTATAAGGCTCACCCGTTCGTCAGTCGTAAGTCGAGGGAAAACTTCCCCCGCGACCGAACGAACAGATCGGTCGTAAGGCTGGGGGCAACTCCCTCAACTGGCCGACCCACTCATTCGTCGGCTGTGAGTCGAGGAGCAACTCCCCACAACCGAACGAATGGATCGGTCGTAAGGCTGGGGAAACTCCTCCAGCTGGTCGATCAATCGATCTACCGTAAGCCTGGGGTAGCTTCCCCAGCAGGTGGACCGACCCGACTATCCGTAAGGCTGGGGGCAACCCCCCAGCAGGCCGGTCAATCGATCTACCGTAAGCCTGGGGATAGCTCCTCCAGCAGGTGGACCGACCCGATTGTCCGTAAGGCTGGGGCAACTCCCCCAACAGGCCGGTCCATCGATCTACCGTAAGCCTGAGGGATAGCCCCCCCAGCGGGTAGATCGACTCGGAGACCGTAAGGCTGGGGGCAACTCTCCAGCAGGTCGACCCACTCCTTCACCGACTGTAAGTCGAGGGGTAACTCCCCTCGACACCGAGTGATCGAGATCGGTCGAAAGGCTGGGGCAACTCCCCCAGCTGGCTGACCAAACTCCTTCATCGGCTGTAAGTCGAGGGACACTCCCCTCGCCACTGAACGAATCTCGGATCGACAACTTATTATCACTAGCCAACTCTGCAAGTCGGACCAATTTTACAAAAGGAGCATCTTCTCCCCCCTCATACTACATCTCCCGACCTCCACTTCTACAATTGTAGAGCTCGGAAGATGGGGGCAATTGATACGACTATTTTGACCGGGCCCAGAGGAGCCAAGTCAACTACGACCAGTCAACCGGCCTACTACGACCGTGGGCTCCAGCCCAAGGATCTCACGGGCGGGTCGCGCTTCTCCACCCATGACGAAGGCCCAAAAATACTGCCCACTTCCAAAGTGGAGGAAATTATGGCCCGACTTAATGGCCATCACCCTCCAGCCATCATGGCTCACCCATTATGGCCCGACTTAATGGCCATAACTCTCCAGCCATCATGGCTCGTCAAATATGGCAACCGCCTTCATGGCCATTACTCGTCAATCATGGCCCAACTTCATGGCCATTACTCGCCAATCTTGGCGGCCACTTTCAATGCCATCACTCCACCTTCATGGCATTCTTCCCTCCATAAAGCATGGCAATTATTGGGGTCAACATTCCCCACTTAGCCCCTCCCGTCATTGATGTCAATTATGGCTCATTACACCATGGGAGGACCCGCCTATATGAAGGGGGAGAGGCGTCATCTCAAAGGGCGGATCTCCGAAATTTACAAAAATGGTATCACATTCTAACACTCTTACACTTTCTTCCACCTCGAATATTTCTCCTCCAAAGCTCGGCTCGAGGACTCGTGTATCGGCCTCTCCGCGAGCCATACTCGATCCCACCGAGCACTTATCAGGCCAGATCTGACTTTGGCATCGGAGGGGAATCGGTCGAAACCAAGGTCCGACCTCCCTAACGAGCTCTCTCGTCTATTCAGGTCCAGGAGATCCAGCGACCCCGAGGCTACCCCTCAGTGTCTTCCCAGCCGGAGCCGAGCGCCCTCGTCCCCGAGTCCTCTCATCTCCACCACCAGGAGGTCGTCGCTCTACCGAGGCTACCCTTCGGCAAGCCGACACGAGGATCTGCACATCCCTCACGAGCGACTCCGCCTTCCACCGATCACAGAGGTTATCGTCCTGCCGAGGCTACCCCTCGGCACACCAAAGAACAGATCTGCGCCTTCCTGCTCAAGCGAACGTGCCATCAATCGACCCCAGGGGTCATCTCCGTCTCACGTGACAGCCACGACACCGGGCCTCCAGACTATCAACATGCGGTGAGAAAACAGCCGTAAACAAACCTGAAAAGAGAGAAGTCAAGATTATGCTAAAATCATATTATTTAATATAAAGATCAGTATCTTATAGAAAATGAAGAAAAATAGTTCTAAACTAAGAAAAGTCCGTAAAAATGTCCGTTGAAACCGGTAGTTCGCCATCTTCAACCGAAAAAAATAAGGGAAGAAAAACGTAGGCAATAAAAATCATCTCATTTAATAAAAAGATATATATATTTTATAAAATGTAGAAAATAGCACCAAGATTTAAAAATCAGCAAAAATATCAGTTGTGAGCGGGAGATCGCCATCTTCAACTAAAAAAATAAGAGAAGGCAAAATTAGGCCAAAGATAATATCATTTAATGAAAAGATCTATTTCTTTCAGAAAATTTAAAAATAGCCCCGAAATCAGAATAATCCGCAAAAATGTCCGTTGGAATTAGGAGATCGCCATCTTCAACTGAAAAATAAGAGAAGACAAAATTAGGCCAAAAAATCATATCATTTAATAAAAAGATCTATAACTTCACGAAAACTTGGAAAATAGCACCGATCTATAAAAATACGCAAAAATGTTCGTTGGAACTGGAAGATCGCCATCTTCAACTAAAAAATAAAAGAAGACAAAATTAGGCAATAAACATCATATCATTTAGTATAAAGATGCAAATCTTATAGAAAATGTAGAATAGCCCAGAACTCAGAAAAATCCACACAAACGTAAATTGGAACCGAAAGATCGCCATCTTCAACTAAAAAACAGAAGATAAAATTAGGCCAAAAAATCATATTATTTAATAAAAACATCCATATCTTCCAGAAAAGAAAGAAAAATAGCCTCAAGCTAAGAAAAATCTGCAAAAATGTCCCCGTTGGAACGGGTAGATCGCCATCTTCAACTGAAAAATAAGAGAAGATAACCGTAGGCTATAAAAATCATATCATTTAATTAAAAGATTCTTATCTTTCATTAAATGGTGAAAATAGCACCGAGCTTATAAAAATCCGTAAAAATATTTGTTAGAACCAGGAGATCACCATCTTCAACCAAAAAATAATAGAAGACAAAATTAGGCCAAAAATCATATCATTTAATAACAAGATCCATATCTTCTAGAAAATTTAGAAAATTGTTTCGAGGTCAGAATAATATGCAAAATGTCCGTTAGAACCGGGAGATCACCAACTTCAACTAAAAAAATAAGAGAATAGTTGGTTATAAAATAATATCTTTTAATAAAAAAGATTCATGTCATCCAAAAATATAGAAAATAGCTCCGAACTAAGAAAAATCGCAAAAATTTTCGTTGGAACCGGGAGATCGCCATCTTCAACTAAAAAAATAAGAGAAGGCAAAATTAGGTTATAAAAAGCATATCATTTAATATAAAGATTCATATCATACAGAAAATGTAGAAAATCGCCAGGAGCTAAAAATCAGGACGATTGTCCGTTGGAATCGGGAGATCACCATTTTCAACTTAAAAAAGAGAAAAGAAATTAGGCCAAAAAATCATATCATTTCATAAAAAGATCCATATATTACAGAAATGTAGAAAATAGCTGCAAGCAAAGAAAAATCTGTAAAAATGTCTGTTGGAACCGGGAGATCGCCATCTTCAACTGAAAAAATAAGAGAAGATAAACATATGCTATAAAATCATATTATTTAATAAAAAATTTGATATTTTCCCTAAAATGTAGAAAATAGCACCGAGCTCCAAAAATACGTAAAAATGTCCATTGGTAACGGAAAATTGCCATCTTCAACTGAAAAATAAGAGAAGACAAATTTAGGCTATAAAAATCATATCATTTAATTTAAAAGATCCATAAATTTATGAAAAGTTAGAAAATAGCCCGAAGCTCATAAAAATTTGCAAAAATGTTCGTTGAAACCGGGAGATCGCCATCTTCAACTGAAAAATAAGAGAAGAAAAAATTAGGCCAAAAAATCAAATCATTTAATAAAAATATTCATAACTTCCCAAAAATGTAAAAAAATAGTCCCAAGCTCAGAAAATTCCGAAAAAATGTTCATTTGGATCGAAGATCACCATCTTCAATTGAGTAATAACAGATTAAAAATTAGCTTAAAATCATATCATTTAATATAAACATTTATATCATACAAAAAATGTAGAAAATTGACAGAAGCTCAGAAAAATCCACAAAAATGTCCATTTAAACCTGGAGATTGTCATCTTCAATAGAAAAATAAAAGATGCCAAAATTCATATCATTTAATAAAAAGATACATATCTTCCATAAAATGTAGAAATTAGCCCTGAGCTTAGAAAAATCCGCACAAATGTCCGTTGGAATGAGTAGATTGCCATGTTAACCTAAAAAAAGAGTAGACAAAATTAGGCCAAAAAATCGTATCATTTAATAAAAAGGTTTTTGTCTTTTAGAAAATGTACAAAAAAGCCCCAAGATAAGAAAAATATGCAAAAATGTTGGGACCTAGAGATCGCCATCTTCAACTAAAAATTAGAGAAAATAAATTTAGTATATAAAAATCATGTCATATAATATAAAGATTCTTATCTTCCAGAAAGTGTAGAAAATAGCCCCCAAGCTGAAAAAATCCGCAAAATGTCTATTGGAACTGGGAGATCACCATCTTCAACTGGAAAATAAGAGAAGACAAAATTAGGCCAAAATATCATATCATTTAATAAAAAGATCCATATCTTCCAAAAATGTGGAAAATAGGCCGGAACTCAGAAAAATCCGCAAAAATGTTTGTTGCAACCGGGTGATCGCCATCTTCAACTGGAATATAAGCGAAGACAAAATTAGGCCAAAAAATCATATCATTTAATAAAAGGATCGCCATCTTCAACTGGAAAATAAGAGAAGACAAATTTAGGCTAGAAAAATCATATCAATTAATAAAAAGATCCATAACTTTCATGAAATGTATAAAATAGCACCAAGCTCAGAAAATGATTTATAAAAATCTTGTCAGCTGAAGATGGCGATATCCCGATTACAACGGACATTTTTAAGTTGAAGATGTCGATTTCCCGGTTCTGAATTTTGGCTTCTCTTATATTTCAGTTGAAGATGGCGATCTCTAGGTTCCAACATTTAATAAAAAGCTTTTTATCGTCCAGAAAATGTAGAAAATAGCATCGAGCTCTGAAAAATCCGTAAAAATATCTGTTGGAACGAGGAGATCGCCATCTTCAATAGAAAAATAAGAGAAGACAAAATTAAGGTATAAAAATCATATCATTTAATATAAAGATACATGTCTTCCAGAAAATGCAGAAAATAGCACCGAACTCAGAAAATTCCACAAAAATATTCGTTGGAACAGGGAGATCACACTCTTCAACTTAAAAATAAGTGAAGACAAAATTAGGCCAAAAATCATATCATTTAATAAACCTATCCATATCTTTTAGAAAATTTAGAAAATAGCCCAAAGCTCAGAAAATCCGCAAAATTACCCGTTGGAACTGGGAGATCGCCATTAACTTAAACTAAGAAAGGACGATATTACGTCGAAATCAAGTCATTAAATAAAAAGATCCATATCTTCAACACAATGTCGAAAAATTGCTCCGAGCTCAGAAAAATCTGCCAAAATGTTCGTTGGAACCACGAAATCGACATATACAAACTGAAAAACTGGAGAAGACAAAATTAGGCCAAAGAATCTTATCGTTTAATAAAAAGAAACATATCTTCCAGAAACTGTAGAAATAGCCCCAAACTCAGAAAAATATGCAAAAAATTTTGTTGGAACTTGGAGTTCGCCATCTTCAATTGGAAAATAAGAGAAGACAAAATTTGGCCAAAATATCATATCATTTATAAAGCAACCCATATTTTCCAAAAATGTGGAAAATAGGCCAGAGCTCAAAACCCCCAAAAATGTCCGTTGGAACCGGATGGTCGCCATTTTTAATTGGAATATATGAGAAGACAAAATTAGGCCAAAAAACATATCATTTAATAAAAAGATCACCATCTTCAGTTCGAAACTAAGAGAAGTCAAATTTAGGCTAGAAAAATCATAGCAATGAATAAAAAGATCCATATCATTCATAAAATGTAGAAAATAGCACCAAGCTCAGAAAATGATTTATAAAAATCTTTACAGTTGAAGATGGCGATATCCAGGTAACACCAGACATTTTTATTGATGAAGATGGCAATTTTCCGGTTTCGAATTTTGTCTTGTCTTATATTTCAGTTCAAGATGGTGATTTTCCTATTCCAACGGACATTTTTTGATCTAATTTTGTCTTCTCTGATATCATTTAATAAAATGATCCACATATTCCAGAAAATGTGAAAAATAGCCCAGAGCTCAGAAATATCCGCAAAATGTCCTCGGAACCATGAGATCGGCAATTTCTACACGAAAAATAAGAGAAGACAAAATTAAGCCAAAAATCATATCATTTAATAAAACGATCCATATCTTCTAGAAAAGTGGAAAATAGTCCAGAGCTCAGAACAATATGTAAAAATGTATGTTGGGACAGAGAGAATGCCATCTTCAGCTGAAATATAAGAGAAGACAAAATTAGGTCAAAAATCATACATTCAATATAAAGATCGCCATTTTCAACTGGAAAATAAGAGAAGACAAAAAATCATATCATTTAAAAAAGATCCATATCTTCTATAAAATGTAGAAATAGACCGGAGCTCAAAAAAATCCGCAAAAATATCCGTTGGAACTGTGAGATCTTCATCTCCAACTTAAATATAATAGAAGACAAACTTAAGCAATTAAAATCATATCATTTAATAAAAAGGTCCATATACTCCATAAAATAAAGAAAATAGCACAAAGCTCAGAAAATCCGCAAAAATGATCGCTAGAACTTGGAGATTGATATGTTCAACTGAAAAATAAGAGAAGACAAATTTAGGAATCATATCATTTAATATAAAGATTCTTATTTTCCATTAAATGTAGAAAATATCCTCAAGCTCAAAAATGTCCACAAAAATAATTGTCGGAATTGTGAGAGTGCAAAATTTAACGAAAAACAGAGAAGACAAAATTAGGCAAAAATGTCATATCATTTAAAAAATGACCAATATCTTCCAGATAATACAGAAAATAGCACAGAGCTCAGAAAAATCCTCAAAAATGTTCATGGGAACCGGGAGACCGCCATCATCAACGAAAAATCTAAAAGGGCAAAATTAGACAAACAATCATAGCATTTAATAAAATGATCGTTATCTTCCCGAAAAGACAAAAAATAGCCCCGAAGTCAGAAAAATTCGCAAAAAATTCAGTTGGAACCGGGAAACCGGCATCTTCAAGTGAAAAATAAGAGAAGGCAAACGTAGACTATAAAAATCGTATCATTGAATAAAAATTCCATATCTACAATAAAAGGTAGAAAATAGTCTCGAGTTCAGAAAAATCTGCAAAAAGTTCTGTTTGAACCGGGAGATCGCCATCCTTAATTGAAAAATAAAAGAAGTCAAAATTAGGCAAGAAAAATCATTTTATTAAATAAAAAGATCCATATCTTACAGAAAATGTAGAAAATAGTCCCGAGCTTAGAAATATCGGCCAAAATGTTCGTTGGAACTGGGATATCGCCATCTTCAACTTAAAAATAAGAGAAGATAAAATTAGGCTACCAAAATCATGTAATGTAAAAAAGATCCATATCTTCCAGAATATGTAAATAATTATCCCGAGCTTGAAAAATCCGTAAAATGTCTGTTGGAATCGGGAGATCGCAATCTTCAACTAGAAAATAAGAGGAAATAAAATTAGGCCAAAAATCATATCATTTAATAAAACTATCCATATCTTTCAAAAATGTGGAAAATAGGCCGGACCTCAGAAAAATTCGCAAAATGTCGGTTGGAACCGGGAGATCGCAATCTTCAACTGGAAAAATAAGAGGAGACAATATTAGGCCAAAATATCATATCATTTAATAAAACGATCCATATCTTCCAAAAATGTGGAAAATCGACATCTTCAACTGAAAAATAAGAAAAGACAAAATTAGGCTAGGAAAATCATATCGATTAATAAAAGATCCATATATTACATAAATTGTGTAAAAGAGCATCAAGCTCAGAAAATGAAATATAAAAATCTTTTAAGTTGAAGATGGCGATATCCCGATTACAACTGACATTTTTATAGATGAAGATGGCTGTTACAACTGACATTTTTATAGATGAAGATGTCGATTTTCTGGTTCTGAATTTTGTCTTCTTTATATTTCAGTTGAGGCTGGCGATTTCCCGGTTCCAACGGATATTTTTTGGCCGAATTTTGAATTCTCCGATATCATTTAATAAAATGATCCATATATTCCAGAAAATATGGAACATATCATGGAGCTCAAAAATATCTGCAAAAATGTCCGTTGGAATCAGGAGATCGCCAACTTCAACTGGAAAAAAAAGAAGACAAAATTAGGCCAAAAATCATATCATTTAATAAATCTATCCATATCTTCCAGAAAATGTGCAAAATAGCCCGAAGCTCGGAAAAATCCACAAAAATTTCCTTTGGGACCGAGAGAATGCCATCTTCAACTAAAATATAAGAGAAGACAAAATTAGGCCAAAAATCATATCATTTAATATAAAGATTGTCATCTTCAACTGGAAAATAAGAGAAAACAAATTTAGATTATAAAAATCATATCATTTAATAAAAAGATCTATATCTTCCATAAAATAGAAAATAGCCAGGAGCTCAAAAATCGATAAAAATGTCTGTTGGAACTGGGAGATCGTCATCTGCAACTTAAAAATAGTAGAAGACAAACTTAAGATAACAAAATCATGCATTTAATAAAAAATCCATATCTTCCTTAAAGTAAAGAAAATAGCACGGAGCTCAGAATATCTGAAAGAATGTCAGTTAGAACTGGGAGATCACCATTACCACTAAAAAAATAAGAGAAGACAAAATTAGGATTTAAAATCATATCATTTAATATAAAGATCCATATCTCACATAAAATGAAAAATATATCGTCGAGCTCAGAAAAATCCGTAAAAATGTTCGTTGACACTGGGAGATCGTTGTCTTCAACTGAAAAAAGAACGACAAAATTAGGCCAAAAAATCATGTCATTTAATAAAAGGTCCATATCTTCTAGAAAATGTAGAAAGTAATCTGCAGCACAGAGAAGTATGCAAAATGTCCGTTGAAACCGGGTGATCGTCACATTAAAATGAAAAATAATAGAAGATAAAATTAGGCTATAAAAATCATTTCATTTAATATAAAGATCCATATCTTATAGAAAATGTAGAAAGTAGCCCCAAGCATAGAAAAGTCCGTAAAAAAGAAGTTGGAACCAGGAGATCGCCTTCTTGAACCGAAAATAAGAAAAAGTAGGCCAAAGAATCATATCATTTAATAAAAAATATCTTTTAGAAAATGTAGAAAATAGATCAAGCTCAGAAAAATCCGCAAAAAGGTCTGTTGGAATCGGGAGATTGCCATCCTCAAATAAAAAATAAGTGATGACAAAATTAGGCTATAAAAATCATATCATTTATAAAGATCCATAGCTTACAGAAAATGTATAAAATAGCCCGTAACTCAAAAAAGGGCAAAAATGACCGTTAGAACCAAGAGGTCGCCACCTTCAACGAAAAAAATTAAAGAAGACCAAATTACGCCAAAAAATCATATCAAACAATCTATATCTTCTAGAAAATGCAGAAAATAGACTTGAGCTCATAAAAATTCACAAAAATTTCTGTTTGAACCGGGAGACGCCATCTGTAACTGAAAAAATAAGAGAAGATAAACGTAGACGATAAAAATCATATCATTTAATAAAAAGATCCATATCTTCCATAAAATTTAGAAAATAGCACCGAGATCAGAAAAATCCGAAAAAATGTCTGTTAAACCCGAGAGATCGCCATCTTCAATAGAAAAATAAGAGAAGACAAAATTAGAATCTAAAATCATATCATTTTCTATATGACCCATTTTTTCCATAAAATCTAGAAAATAGCATCAACCTCACAACAAATATGCAAAAAATGTCTGTTGGAACCGGGAGATCGCCATGTTTAACTGAAAAAGAGAGAAGGCAAAATTATGCTATAAAAGTCAAATTATTAAATTTAAAGATCCATATCTTACAGAAAATGTAGAAAATAGCCCGGAGCTCATAAAAATTCGCACTTTTGTTCTTTGGAACTGAGAGATCGTTATCTTCAACGAAAAAATTAAGTTAAGACAAAATTATACCAAAAAATTATATCATTGAATAAAACGATCCATATCCTCCAGAAAATGCAGAAAATAGCCCTGATCTCAGAAAAATCTGCAAAATGTCAGTTGGAACAGTGAGATCTCCATATTCAACTTAAAAAATAAGAGAAGACAAAATTAGGCCAAAGAAGATATCATTTAATACAAAGATTCATATCTTCCAAAAAATGCAGAAAATATCCCCGAGCTTATAAAAATCGATAAAATGTCAGTTGGAACTAGGAGATCGAATTTTCGACTTAAAAATAAGAGAAAACAAAATTAGGAAAAAAATTATATCATTTAATAATATTATTCATATGTTCGAGATAATGTAAGAAATAGGCCACAGCTCCGAAAAATCCACAATAATGTCAGATGTAACTGGCAGATCGTCATCTTCAACTGTAGAAAAATATCATTTAATAAAAAATGATAAGCGAAACTTAGGTTATAAAAATGATAGCATTTAATAAAAAGCTCCATATCGTCCGGAAAATGTAAAAAATAGCCTCGAGCTTAGAAAAATCCGCAAAAATGTTTGTTGGAACGAGGAGATTGCCATCTTCAATTAAAAAAATAAGAGAAGACAAAATTATGGTATGAATATCCATTGGAACCGAGAGATCGCACTCTTCAACTTAAAAATAAGAGAAGACAAAATTAGGCAAAAAATCATATCATTTAATAAAACGATCCATATATTCCAGAAAATTTAAAAAGTAACCCGGAGCTTCGAAAATACAAAAAAATGTTCATTGGAACCAGGAGACCGCCATCAACTGAAAAACTAAGAAAAGACAAAATTAGGCCAAAAAATCATATTATTTAATAAAAAGATCCATATCTACAACAATATCTGATGGAACCGGGAGATCTCCATCTACAACTGAAAAATAAAAGAAGACAAAATTAGGATCTAAATATCATATCATTTAATATTAAGATCAATATCTTACAAAAAATGTAAAATATAGCGCTGAGCTTAGAAAAATCTGCTAATATGTACATTGGAACCGGGAGATCGTCGTCTTCAACTAAAAAAAGGAAAGACAAAATTAGGCCAAAAATCATATCATTTAATAAAAAGAACCATATATTCTAAAAATGTAGAAAATAGTCCAAAGCTCAAAGAAGTATGCAAAATGTCCGTTAGAACTGGGAGATTTTCATATTCAATTGAAAAAAATAAGAGAAGATAAAATTAGGCTATAAAAATAATATCATTTAATATAAAGATCCATATCTTACAGAAAATGTAGAAAATAGCCCCCCGAGCTTAGAAAAAACGGCAAAAAGTCTGTTGGAACCGGGAGATCGCCTTCTTCAACCAAAAAAAGAAGAGAAGAAAAAAGTCGGCCAAAAAATCATATCATTTGATAAAAAATACATATCTTTCAAAATAAGTAGAAAATAGACTCGTGCTCAGAAAAATCTGCAAAAAGTTCGTCGGAACCTGGAGATCGACATCCTCAAATGAAAAATAAGTGATGACAAAATTAGGTTATAAAAATCATATCGTTTATAAAGATCCATATCATACAAAAAATGTAGAAAATAACACGTAGCTCAAAAAATCCACAAAAATGTTCGTTAGAACATAGAGATCGCCATCTTCAACGAAAAATAAGAGAACCCACAATTAGGCAAAAAAATCATTTCAAACGATCCATATCTTCCAGAAAATTCAGAAAATAGCCCCGAGCTCATTAAATTTGCAAAAATTTTGTTTGAACCGGGAGAAGCCATCTTCAACTGAAAAATAAGAGAAGATAAACTGAGACGATAAAAATCATATCATTTAATAAAGAGATCCATTTATTCCATAAAATTTAGAAAGTAGCACCGAGCACATAAAAATCCGAAAAATGTACGTTGGATCTGGGAGATCGATGTAGAAAATATCACCAATCTCAAAAAATCCGTAAAAATATCTGTTGGAACCGGAATATCGCCATGTTATACTAAAAAATAAGAGAATACAAAATTATGCCATAAAAATCATATCATTTAAAATAAAGACCCATATCTTACAGAAAATGTAGAAAATAGCTTGGAGCTCATAAAAATCCGTAAAAATGTCCGTTGGAACCGAGAGATCGCTATCTTCAACCAAAAAAATAAGAGAAGACAAAATTAAACCAAAAAATTATATCATTTAATAAAACGATCCATATCTTTCTTAAATATTTGTCGTTCTTAATTGTTGTTTCTTCATGGTATCAGAGCAGGTTATTCAATAACTTGTTTTTTTATTTTTCCTCTTTTTTCCTTCGAAATCCGTCGGGTGGCTATCTGATCAGATTCGATCTAATCGGTCCGTTTGAACCCTCACCAAGGACGCCGCCATCATCTAGATCACACCGTTCGCCGAAGATTCTTCCTCAGATTCGATCTCTGACGACGTGACCCATAAGTCATCACGTCGGAGATTCTTCCTCAGATCTGATCTCTGATGTTCGCTGGAGATTCGATCTGATCCGATCTCAGATCCGTTTGTCGAAGATTCTTCTCTGTGACGACGCGACCCAGATCCCAACGACGCGGCTTCACCCTCGTCAGATCTGGTGGATTCCCCCTCAGATTCGATGTATTTGACGGAGATTCTAGCCCCTCAGGTCCGGAGGTTCTTCCTCTCCGACGACGTGCTCTCCGATGACGTGCTCTCCTTAAATCCAGCGCCCAGTTCATCCTCAGTTCTTTTGACGCAGTTCATCCTTCCTCTTCAGATCCGATGACTTGCCCCTCCTTCGGCATGCTCCACAAATCCGGCGTCCTCCTGGTGATCGGCGTTTGTCTATGCCTAGTGCTGGAGTCCGACTGCTGTCTATGACGCAGGCCGCAGATCTCTGCTCAGATCCCGCCTCCAATTTTTCCATCTGATCAACAGTCTGATCCATGCATTGCATCACAGTTCTGCTCTGATCAACAGCTAATTCATCCCAACGCCGGACGCAGTCCCATGTCGGACTCCGATCAGTTTTTCTCACATCAGAATATTTCTCGATTAACTTCTGTTCCTTTTAATGGTGTTAACTATACAACTTGTTCTAGGGCTGTGACGTTATCTCTTGGAGGAAGATCAAAGCTCGGATATATCTATGGGACGATTGACCGTCCTGACGATAAAGATCCGAAAAAGGTGCAAGAATGGATTGCTAATGATCAGACAGTTATGGTATGGCTTCTCAATTCCATGGAACCTAAAATTTCTAAAATTTTTACTTTTTCTGATACTGCAAAGGATTTGTGGGATTCTGTATCAGAACTATATGGAAATCAGAATAATACAGATCGTGTTTTCAATTGCAACGTGAAATTGCTAATGCAAATCAAGGTGATAAGCCCTTTATTGAGCACTATGGGAATCTGAAACGTATGTGGGATGAGCTGAATATCTATCGTCCTCATACAACAGATGCAAAAATCCTCCTAAAGCGGGCCGAGGAGGACAAAATTTTTGCTTTGTTGAATATCTTGAAAGAAGAGTATGAACAACTTAAGAGTCAAGTATTGATGAATTCTGAACTTTCATCTCTTTCCAGTATTTGTGCAACCATTCAACGTGAAGAAACTCGGAAAACTGTTATGGTTGATGATCCTAAGGCTATTTCAAATCAAGGTATTTCTAGTGCTTTGGCTGCTAACACTGGTAAAGTTACCCGATAATTTCATTGCGACCACTGCAACAAGAAAGGGCATACTATAGACCGGTGTTTTTTTACTTCACCCTCATCTCAAGGCCAAGTATGATCAAAAATGGAAAAGGAAGGTGAAAGCAGCTGTAACCATGATGTCGATCCCAATAAGTAACACTTCCGCCCATGCTTCAGGTAATCATCATGCTTTTTCATCATCTTCAAAATCTAGCACTTGGATTATAGATTCTGGTGCTACTGATCATATAGATAATCATCTCTCGTCTGTGCATTCCTTTAATCATCTCTTTGATAATCGTACTGTTTCTATAGCTAATGGGGCTTCGGTTCCTATTATTGGAAGTGGTAAAGTTACATTCTTTCCTACTACTTCTAGTTCTGATGCTCTTGTTGTTCCGTCTTTCCCGGTTCAGCTTCTTTCTGTAGGAAAAATTACTAATTCCTTAGACTGCGATGTTATTTTCTCTCCTAAATCGGTTATCTTTCATGATCGAAAGTCGAGGAAAACGATTGGTGAAGGAACATATTCTCATGGGCTTTATTTGTTCAATCCAAGTAAAGGGGCGTTTCATACTAGCACATTGACTGAGAGTCAAATTATGCATAAGCGATTAGGTCATCCCAGCCATCGTATTTTGTCCTGTATTTTGCCTTCCATTCCTGCTGAGTCAACATTATGTGATGTTTTTCAGTTTTCTATACAAACTCGTTTACCTTTTGTTAACTCTATGTCATTATCTGATGAACATTTTGCTCTAGTTCATTCTAATTTATGGGGTCCTGCTCCCATTGATTCTTATGATGGTTACAAATATTTTCTGTTACTGATTGATGATTGATCACGTGCTACTTGGTTATACTTGCTGAAATCTAAAAACGAGGTAGGTGCTATAATTAAGGATTTTCATACTATGGTAATAACTCAATTTGGTGCCAAAGTAAAAATTCTCAGGTCTGACAATGGTACAGAATATGTCAACCATTCTCTTGGTGAATATCTTTGCAGCCAAGGTATTATTCACCAGACTAATTGTGTAGAAACACAACAACAGAACGGTGTATCAGAGAGGAAGAATTGACATATTCTGGAAACAGCAAGAGCCATCATGCTTCAGATGAATGTGTCGAAGAAATATTGGTCCCACGGAGTTTTGACTGCTGTTTAATAATTAATCGTTCGCCTAGTAGAGTGATTGATTTCAAGTCTCCATTGGAAGTTTTGCAAGATCGTAAACATGGTCTATCTCATCTGCGAGTGTTTGGGTGTGTTTGCTATGTGCATCGACCATCTACTAATCATGACAAATTAGACCCTTGAGCAACTCGGTGTGTGTTCTTCGGTTATTATTCTACGCAGGAAGGGTACATATGTTATGACAGTTGCGCTTTCATAAGATATTTGTCTCTCGAGATGTTCATTTTTCTAAAAATGAACCATTCTTTGACGGGAAGGATAAGTATAGGAGTCGGTCCCAGTGGGAGTATATGTCTGATTTTTTGGTCTCTCTGCCGATTATTAGCTCCACAGATTATAGTGTTAAGGCTGATTCAGATCATTCGGTACTTGAAATGTCATCTAATGCTACACCAGTAACTGATACACCATCTCCTGTTATTGATATCGAAACTGCTCCTCCAATAGTTGAAATTGAAACTGATGCAGATCATCAGCCTCCAAGATGCTCGGATAGAGTAAAGCGTCCTTCTGTGATGTTGAAAGACCATATTACCTATTATAGTGCTATCTCCTATCCTATACAAGCTCAGTTAACATACGATAATGTTACCAAAAACATTCTGATTTTCTATGTGCATTGTAATGTGAAGTTAGGCCGAGTAATTTCAGAGATGCTAATTCCTCTCCGGTCTGGAAACAAGCAATGAAGGACGAGTTACATGCTCTTGAGGAGAATCATACATGGGATATTGTTAAGCTACCTTCCGGAAAGAAGACTGTTGGGTGTCTTGGGTTTATAAGATCAAATACCAGAGCGATGGGACCATTGAATGACATAAAGCAAGACTTGTTGCTAGAGGATTTACTCAGACATATGGAGAAGACTATAAAGAAATGTTTGCTCCAGTTGCCAAAATGAACACGTTTCGAGTTCTCATGTCCTTAGCAGTAAATCATGGTTGGAAGCTATTTCAGATGGATGTAAAAAATGCTTTCCTTCACAGAGATCTAGAAGAAGAAGTCTATATGAGTGACCCACCTGGACATCCACAAGTGTCCATTTTTTGGAGTAGCTTACAAATTAAGATAAGCAATTTATGGGCTTAAGCAATCACCATGAGCCTGGTATGCTAAAATAAGTTCGGTCCTCATGATGAATGGTCTCAAGAGAATCGCTGCAGATCCGACCTTATTTGTTAAGAGAAGTAAGTCTGGCATCATTATCATTTTGGTATATGTAGATGATATTGTGATCACTGGTGATGATCAAGCTGAAATCTCAAGACTGAAAGCATTGATGCATAGAAGATTTGCTATCAAGGATTTGAGATTACTAAAATATTTTCTTGGGTTGGAAGTTACCTACTCCGATAAAGGTATGTTTCTTAATCAGAGGAAGTATGTTCTTGACTTATTGAAGGAAACATGAAAGATGGGTGTTAAACCGTCAGATACGCCTACTGATAGTGGTGGTAAGCTTGATATTGATGGTGAATTATATTCGAATATTGGAAAGTTTCAACGCTTGGTTGGCCGACTGATTTATCTTACTATTACTCGCCCAGATATTTCATATGCTGTAAGTCTGGTAAGCCGATTCATGCATGCTCCTACTGTTAATCATATGAATGCTGTTAATAGAATATTACAGTATCTGAAGGGCTCACCTGGAAGAGGTATTTGGATGCATAAGAATGGACATAACGACATTATTGCTTATACTGATGCTAATTAGGCTGGATGTCATGTTGATAGAAGATCTACCACAGGTTATTGCACATTTGTTGGTGGAAATTTAGTCACTTGGAAGAGTAAAAAGCAAAATGTGGTAGCTCGATCAAGTGCAGAAGCTGAATACCGTGCAATGGCCTCCACGACAAGTGAAATAATTTGGCTTCGGGCTCTTCTCAATGATTAGGCTTTGGTTCGTCTCGACCTACAATGATGTTTTGTGATAATCAAGCGGTAATTCATATTGCATCAAATCCCGTGTTTCATGAAAGGACTAAACACATTGAGTTAGATTGTCACTTTGTGCGAGAGAATAAACAAGCCAATATCATTTGCAATCCATTTGTTCGTAGTGATCAATAACTAGCTGATATCTTCACCAAAGGTTTGTCCACTGCTAAATTCCAAGAGATATTGTCCAAGTTGGGCTCTATCGACATTTTTGCAACAACTTGAGGGGGAGTATGGGAAAGAAGAGAGAATAGGATCCGTTGGATCCATTATATGTGTGGTTGATATTTGATGAGCACATGTAGTTGTTACCATATTTGTTTTTAGGGTTTGCTAGCCTTATAAATATTGGCGGCTACCCTCCTCACTGTAACACAATTAAGAATATAATTTTGTCTACTCTTATTTTTCATTTGAATATGGCGCTTTTTCAGTTCCAACGGATATTTTGCAGATTTTCTGGGTTCGTGGATTTTTTTTCTACATTTTCTAGAAAATATGAATCTTTTTATTAAATGATACGATTTTTCTAGCTGAATTTTGGCTTCTCTTATTTTTCACTAGAAGATGATGGTCTCCAAGTTCCAACAAACATATTTACGGATTTTTCTGACCTCGAGACTATTTTCTGTATTTTCTGGAAGGTATCAATCATTTTATTAACAGATATGATTTTTGTCCTACTTTTTTCTTCTCATTCTTTTCGTTGATGATGGCGATCTCACGGTTCCAACGGATATTTTTGCACATTATTCTGAGCTCTGGGCTATTTTCTGTATTATCTGTAAGATATCGATCGTCTTATTAAATGATATGCTTTTTGGCCTAATTTTGTCTTCTCTTTTTTCGTTAAATTTGACCCTCTCCCGGTTCCAACGGATATTTTTGTGCATTTTTCTAAGCTCTGGGATATTTTTTACATTCTATGGAAAATAAAAATCTTTATATTAAATGATATGAATTTTATTGCCGAAATTTTCTTCTCTTATTTATCAGTTGAACTTAGTGATCTCCCGGTTCCAATGGACATTTTTGCCGATTTTCTGAGCTCGGTTCTATTTTCTTCATTTTATGGAAAATTTGAATCATTTTAATAAATGATATTATTTTTATATCTTAAGTTTTTCTTCTATTATTTTATAATTGAAGATGGCGATCTCCCGGTTCCAACGGACATTTTTGCGGAATTTTCTAAGCTTCGGGTTATTTTCTACATTTTATGGAAGATATGGATCTTTTTATTAAATGATATGTTCTTTAATAACCAAGTTTTCCTTCTCTTAAGTTCCAGTTGAAGTTGGCGATCTCCCGGTTTCAACGAAAATTTTTGTAGATATTTCTGAGCTCCGGACTATTTTCCATATTTTCTGGACGATATGGAATGCTTTATTAAATTATATTAGAGAAGACAAAATTTGGCCGAAAAATGTCCATTGGAACCGGGAAATCGCCATCTTAAACTGAAATATAAGATACGACAAAATTCAGAACCGTGAAATCATCATCTTCGTTTATAAAAATGTCCGCTGTAACTGGGATCTCGTCATTTGCAACTGAAAAGATTTTTAAATATCATTTTTAGCTTGCTGCTATTTTCCACATTTTATGAAAGATATGGGTCTTTTACTAATTGATATAATTTTTCTAGCGTAAATTAGTCTTCTTTTATTTTCCAGTTGAAGATGGCGATATTTTTATTAAATGATATGATATTTTGGTCTAATTTTGTCTTCTCTTATATTCCAGTTGATGAAGGCGATCTCCCAATTCCAACAGACATTTTTGTGGATTTTTCTGAGCTCGGGGCTAGTTTCTACATTTTCTGGAAGAGATGAATCTTTTATTACGTTATATGATTTTTGTGTCGTAATTTTATTTCTCTTATTTTTCAGTTGAAGATAGCGATATCCCGGTTCCAACAGACATTTTTTTCGATATTTCTGACCTTGTGACTAATTTCAACATTTTATGTAATATTTGAATCTTTCAATTAAATGATATGTTTTTTTCTAGCCTAATTTTGTCTTCTCTTATTTTTCATTTGAAGATGGCAATCTCCTGGTTCCAACGGAAATTTTTGCTGATTTTTTTGACTTCGAGGCTATTTTCTACATTTTATTGCAGATATGTATCTTTTTTATTAAATGATATGATTTTTATAGCTTATGTTTGTCTTCTCTTATTTTTCATTTGAAGATGGCGGTCTCCCAGTTCCAACGGACATTTTTGCGGATTTTTCTAACCTCGAGGCTATTTTCTATATTTTCTGGAAGATATCGATCATTTTATTAAATGATATGATTTTTAGCCTAATTTTGTCTTCTCTTATTTTTTTTCGTTGATGATGGCGTTCTACCAGTTCCAACAGATATTTCTGCATGTATTTCTGAGCGCTGGGCTTCTTTTATATTACCTGCAAGATATCGATCGTTTTATTAACTGATATGATTTTTGCCCTAATTTTGTCTTCTCTTTTTTTAAATTTGGCGATCTCCCGGTTCCGCCGAAAACTTTTGCGGAATTTTCTGAGCTCGATGATATTTTTTACATTTTATAGAAAATAAGAATCTTTAATTGAATTATATGATTTTTATTGCCAAATTTTGTCTTCTCTTATTTTTCAGTTGAACATCGCGATCTCCCGGTTTCATTTTTCGGATTTTCTCAGCTCAGTGCTATTTTCTTTATTTTAAGGAAGATTTGGATCTGTTTATTTAATGTTATGATTTGTATATCTTAAGTTTGTGTTTATTATTTTTTAAGTTAAAGATGGCGATTTTCCGGTTCCAATGGACATTTTTGCAGATTTTTCTGAGCTCGATGTTATTTTCTATATTTTATGGAAGATATGTATTTTTTATCAAATGATATGATTTTTCTAACCAAAGTTTGTATTCTCTTATTTTCCAATTGAAGATGGCGATCTTTTATTGAATACTATGATTTTTGACCTAATTTTCTCTTCTCTTATATTTCAGTGAAGATGGCATTCTCTCGGTCCCAAAGGACATTTCTGCATATTTTTCTGAGCTCCAGGCTATTTTCCACATTTTTTGGAAGATATGGAACATTTTATTAAATGATATGATTTAAGCCTAATTTTGTCTTCTCTTATTTTCCAGTTGAAGTTGGCGATCTCTCAGATCCAACGGAAAATTTTATGGATATTTCTGATCTCTGGGATATTTTCCACATTTTCTAGAAGATATGATCGTTTTATTAAATGATAACAAATAAGACAAAATTAATCCATAAAATGTCTGATGGAATTGAGAAATCGCCATCTTCAACTGAAATATCAGAGAAGACAAAACTTGAAACCGGGAAATCGCCATCTTCATCTACAAAAATGTCCATTGTAACTGGGATATCGTCATCTCCAACTGAAAAGATCTTTATATATCATTTTCTGAGCTTAGTGGTATTTTGTATATTTTATGAAAGATATGGATCTTTTTATTAATTGATATGATTTTTCTAGCCAAATTTGTCTTCTCTTATTTTTAGTTGAAAATGGAGATCTTTTTATTAAATGATATGATTTTTTAACCTAATTGTGTCTTCTCTTATATTCTCGTTGAAGATGGCGATCTCCCGGTTCCAATGGACATTTTTTGCGGATTTTTCAGAGCACCGGCCTATTTTCCACATTTTTGGAAGATATTGATCATTTTATTAAATGATATGATATTATGGCCTAATTTTGTCTTCTCTATTCTTTTCGTTGAAGATGGCAATCTCTCGGTTTGAACTGACATTTTTGCGGATTTTTGTGAGCTCGGGGCTATTTTATACGTTTTCTCAAAGATATGGATCTTTTTATTACATTATATGTATTTTGTAGCTTAATTTTGTCTTCTCTTAATTTTCAGTTGAATATAGCAATATCCCTGTTCCAACGGATATTTTCTGTCGATATTTCTGAGCTCGGGACTATTTTCTAAATTTCTAAAAGATATGCATCTTTTTATTAAATGATATGATTTTTCTAGACTAATTTTGGCTTCTCTTATTTTCAATTGAAGATGGCGATCTCCCGGTTCCAACGGAAATTTTTGCAGATTTTCCTGACCTGGAGGCTATTTTATGCGTTTTATTGACGATATGGATCTTTTTGTTAAATGATATGATTTTATTGCCGACGTTTATCGTCTTTTATTTTTCACTTGAAAATGGCAGACATTTTTGTAGATTTTTTCGGACCTTGTGCCTATTTTCTGTAAGTTCTGGAAGATATCGATCGTTTTATTAAATGATATGGTTGATGATAGCGATCTCCTAGATCCGACGGATATTTTTTTTGATTTTTTTGCGGATTTTTTTGAGCTTCGTGCTATTTTCTACATTTTATCAAAGAGATGGGTCTATATATTAAATGATATGATTTTTAAGTTCTAATTTTGTCTTCTCTTTTTGTTAAAGATGGCGATCTCTCGATTACAAATGACATTTTTCGGATTCTTCTGAGCTTGGTGCTATTTTTAAAATTTTATGGAAGATATGAAT
>JAULAV010009378.1:0-20889 GCA_030789695.1 Scilla litardierei
GCGAATAATGTCTACATTTTCCCAAAGTGACCCACGTGCACCACCTGAAAAATTGTGACCGTTTTGTATGCTACTTAAATAATCTCTACATTTACCCAAAGTGACCCAGCGCGCACAATCTTCAAAATTGTGACCGTTTTGCGCGCTAGGCAAGATTACTACATTTAACCAAAGTGTCTCAGAGCACAGAGCCGGCAAAATTGTGACCGTTTTTGTGCGCTGAGCAAAAATGTCTACATTTAACCAAAATTACTCAGCGCGCAGAGCCGGCAAAATTGGGACCGTGTTGCGCCCTGGGCAAAACTGTCGATATTCACCCAAAATTTCCAGCGGGCACACCCGGCAAAATTGCGACCGTTTTGCATGCTGGGCAAAAATGTCCACATTTACCCAAAACTACCAGCGCAAACAACCGGTAAAATTGTGACCGTCTTGCGCGCTGGGCAAAGATGTCAACATTTACCCAAAATTACTCAGCCCGTACAACCGGCAAAATTGTGACCGTTTTGCGCGCTGACCAAAACTGTCTAAATTTTCCCAAAATTACACAGCACGCACAACAGGAAAAATTCTGACAGTTTTGCGCGCTGAGCAAAACTGTCTACATTTAGCCAAAATTAACCAGTGCGGACAACCGGCAAAATTTGACCGTTTGGCGCGCTAGGCAAAACTGTCTACATTTACCCAAAATTACCCAGCACGCACTACCGGCCAAATTGTGGCCGTTTTGCGCGCTACGCAAATAATGTCTACATTTACCCAAATTTACCCAGCGCCCACAACCCGCAAAATTGTGACTATTTTGCGCGCTGAGCACAAATCTCTATGTTTACACAAAGTGACCCAGCGCGCACAACCTGTAAAATTATGACTGTTTTGCGCGCTGACCAAATTTGTCTACATTTACCAAAAATTGCACATTTGATCACAACCGGCAAAATTGTGCCCATTTTGTGCGCTGAACAAACATGTCTAAATTTAACCAAAATTACTCAGCGTGCATAGTCGGCATAATTGTGACTTTTTTGCGCGCCGGGTAAAACTGTCAACGTTTATCCAAAATTACCAGCGCACACACCCGGCAAAATTTTGACCGTTTTGTGCACTGCGCAAGAAAGCCTACACTTGCCCAAAATTACCCAACGCGCACAACCGGCAAAATTGTGACCGTTTTGCGTGATGCGTAAAACTGTCTAAAGTTTCTAAAAATTATCCAATGCGCACAACCGGCAAAATTGTGACAGTTTTACGCTCTAAGTAAAACTGTCTACATTTACCCTAAATTACCCAGAGCGCACAACCGGCAAAAAAGTGACTGTTTTGCTCGATGGGAAAAATTGTCTACATTTACGCAAAATTACCTTGCGCGCACAACCGGCAAAATTGTGACTGTTCTGCGTGCATCGCAAATTTTATCTACATTTACCCAAAGTGACCCAGTGCGCAAAACCTGCAAAATTGTGACAGTTTTGCTCGCTAACAAAATATGTCTACATTTACCCAAAATGACTCTGCGCGCGCAACCGGCAAAATTGTGACTGTTTTGCTCGCTGAGCAAAATTTTTTACATTTAACCAAAATTACTCAGCGCGCAGAGTCGGCAAAATTGTGACCGTTTTGCGGGATGGGCAAAACTGTCTATATTCACCCAAAATTACCAGCTTGCACGCCCGGTAAAATTGAGACCCTTTTGCGCGCTGGGAAAAAATGTCCACATTTTACCCAAAATTACCAGCGCCCACACCTGGCAAAATTGTGGTCGTTTTGCGCGCTGGACA
Organism: Scilla litardierei; assembly: GCA_030789695.1. Lineage (NCBI taxonomy): Eukaryota > Viridiplantae > Streptophyta > Magnoliopsida > Asparagales > Asparagaceae > Scilla > Scilla litardierei. The sequence continues at coordinate 1,779 of JAULAV010009378.1, forward strand.
AAAATGTCAAAATTTCCCAAAAATTACACAACGCGCCCAACCGGCAAAATTGTGACAGTTTTAAGCTCTGATCAAAACTGTCTACATTTACCCAAAATTACCAAGTGCGCACAACCGGAAAGAATGGGACCGTTTTGCTCACTTTGAAAAAACTGTCGATATTTACCCAAAATTACTCAGCGCGAACAACCCGCAAAATTGTGACTGTTTTACGCGCTTACAAATAATGTCTCTATTTACCCAAAGTGACCCAGCGCGCACAACCGGCAAAATAGCGACCGTTTTGCGCGCTGAGCAAAAGGTCTACATTTAACCAAAGTGACTCAGCGCCCCGAGCCGGCAAAATTGCAACCATTTTACGCGATGTGCAAAAATGTCTACATTTAACCAAACTTACTCAGCGCGCAAAGCCGGCAAAATTGTGACCGTTTTGCGCTCTAGGCAAAACTTTCAACATTTATCCAAAATTACCAATGCACACACCCGGCAAAATTGTGACCGTTTTGCGCGTTGCGCAAAACAGCCGACCTTTGCCCAAAATTACCCAACACGAACAACCGGCAAAATTTTGCCGTTTTTACGCTCTAAGCAAAACAGTCTACATTTACCCAAAATTAACTAATGCGCACAACCGGCAAAAATGTGGCAGTTTTTCATGCTACGCAAAACTTTCTACATTTACCCAAAATTACCCCGCGTGCACTACCCGAAAAGTTGTGACTGTTTTGCGCGCTACGCGAATAATGTCTACATTTACCCAAAGTGACCCACGTGCACCACCTGAAAAATTGTGACCGTTTTGTATGCTACTTAAATAATCTCTACATTTACCCAAAGTGACCCAGCGCGCACAATCTTCAAAATTGTGACCGTTTTGCGCGCTAGGCAAGATTACTACATTTAACCAAAGTGTCTCAGAGCACAGAGCCGGCAAAATTGTGACCGTTTTTGTGCGCTGAGCAAAAATGTCTACATTTAACCAAAATTACTCAGCGCGCAGAGCCGGCAAAATTGGGACCGTTTTGCGCCCTGGGCAAAACTGTCGATATTCACCCAAAATTACCAGCGGGCACACCCGGCAAAATTGCGACCGTTTTGCATGCTGGGCAAAAATGTCCACATTTACCCAAAACTACCAGCGCAAACAACCGGCAAAATTGTGACCGTCTTGCGCGCTGGGCAAAGATGTCAACATTTACCCAAAATTACTCAGCCCGTACAACCGGCAAAATTGTGACCGTTTTGCGCGCTGACCAAAACTGTCTAAATTTTCCAAAAATTACACAGCACGCACAACAGGAAAAATTCTGACAGTTTTGCGCGCTGAGCAAAACTGTCTACATTTAGCCAAAATTAACCAGTGCGGACAACCGGCAAAATTTGACCGTTTGGCGCGCTAGGCAAAACTGTCTACATTTACCCAAAATTACCCAGCACGCACTACCGGCCAAATTGTGGCCGTTTTGCGCGCTACGCAAATAATGTCTACATTTACCCAAATTTACCCAGCGCCCACAACCCGCAAAATTGTGACTATTTTGCGCGCTGAGCACAAATCTCTACGTTTACACAAAGTGACCCAGCGCGCACAACCTGTAAAATTATGACTGTTTTGCGCGCTGACCAAATTTGTCTACATTTACCAAAAATTGCACATTTGATCACAACCGGCAAAATTGTGCCCATTTTGTGCGCTGAACAAACATGTCTAAATTTAACCAAAATTACTCAGCGTGCATAGTCGGCATAATTGTGACTTTTTTGCGCGCCGGGTAAAACTGTCAACGTTTATCCAAAATTACCAGCGCACACACCCGGCAAAATTTTGACCGTTTTGTGCACTGCGCAAGAAAGCCTACACTTGCCCAAAATTACCCAACGCGCACAACCGGCAAAATTGTGACCGTTTTGCGTGATGCGTAAAACTGTCTAAAGTTTCTAAAAATTATCCAATGCGCACAACCGGCAAAATTGTGACAGTTTTACGCTCTAAGTAAAACTGTCTACATTTACCCTAAATTACCCAGAGCGCACAACCGGCAAAAAAGTGACTGTTTTGCTCGATGGGAAAAATTGTCTACATTTAGGCAAAATTACCTTGCGCGCACAACCGGCAAAATTGTGACTGTTCTGCGTGCATCGCAAATTTTATCTACATTTACCCAAAGTGACCCAGTGCGCAAAACCTGCAAAATTGTGACAGTTTTGCTCGCTAACAAAATATGTCTACATTTACCCAAAATGACTCTGCGCGCGCAACTGGCAAAATTGTGACTGTTTTGCTCGCTGAGCAAAATTTTTTACATTTAACCAAAATTACTCAGCGCGCAGAGTCGGCAAAATTGTGACCGTTTTGCGGGATGGGCAAAACTGTCTATATTCACCCAAAATTATCAGCTTGCACACCCGGTAAAATTGAGACCCTTTTGCGCGCTGGGAAAAAATGTCCACATTTTACCCAAAATTACCAGCGCCCACACTGGGCAAAATTGTGATCGTTTTGCGCGCTGGACAAAAATGTCAAAATTTCTCAAAAATTACACAACGCGCCCAACCGGCAAAATTGTGACAGTTTTAAGCTCTGATCAAAATTGTCTACATTTACCCAAAATTACCAAGTGCGCACAACCGGAAAGAATGGGACCGTTTTGCTCACTTTGAAAAAACTGTCGATATTTACCCAAAATTACTCAGCGCGAACAACCCGCAAAATTGTGACTGTTTTCCGCGCTAACAAATAATGTCTCTATTTACCCAAAGTGACCCAGCGCGCACAACCGGCAAAATAGCGACCGTTTTGCGCGCTGAGCAAAAGGTCTACATTTAACCAAAGTGACTCAGCGCCCCGAGCCGGCAAAATTGCAACCATTTTACGCGATGTGCAAAAATGTCTACATTTAACCAAACTTACTCAGCGCGCAAAGCCGGCAAAATTGTGACCGTTTTGCGCTCTAGGCAAAACTTTCAACATTTATCCAAAATTACCAATGCACACACCCGGCAAAATTGTGACCGTTTTGCGCGTTGCGCAAAACAGCCGACCTTTGCCCAAAATTACCCAACACGAACAACCGGCAAAATTTTGCCATTTTTACGCTCTAAGCAAAACAGTCTACATTTACCCAAAATTAACTAATGCGCACAACCGGCAAAAATGTGGCAGTTTTTCATGCTACGCAAAACTTTCTACATTTACCCAAAATTACCCCGCGTGCACTACCCGAAAAGTTGTGACTGTTTTGCGCGCTACGCGAATAATGTCTACATTTACCCAAAGTGACCCACGTGCACCACCTGAAAAATTGTGACCGTTTTGTATGCTACTTAAATAATCTCTACATTTACCCAAAGTGACCCAGCGCGCACAATCTTCAAAATTGTGACCGTTTTGCGCGCTAGGCAAGATTACTACATTTAACCAAAGTGTCTCAGAGCACAGAGCCGGCAAAATTGTGACCGTTTTTGTGCGCTGAGCAAAAATGTCTACATTTAACCAAAATTACTCAGCGCGCAGAGCCGGCAAAATTGGGACCGTTTTGCGCCCTGGGCAAAACTGTCGATATTCACCCAAAATTACCAGCGGGCACACCCGGCAAAATTGCGACCGTTTTGCATGCTGGGCAAAAATGTCCACATTTACCCAAAACTACCAGCGCAAGCAACCGGCAAAATTGTGACCGTCTTGCGCGCTGGGCAAAGATGTCAACATTTACCCAAAATTACTCAGCCCGTACAACCGGCAAAATTGTGACCGTTTTGCGCGCTGACCAAAACTGTCTAAATTTTCCAAAAATTACACAGCACGCACAACAGGAAAAATTCTGACAGTTTTGCGCGCTGAGCAAAACTGTCTACATTTAGCCAAAATTAACCAGTGCGGACAACCGGCAAAATTTGACCGTTTGGCGCGCTAGGCAAAACTGTCTACATTTACCCAAAATTACCCAGCACGCACTACCGGCCAAATTGTGGCCGTTTTGCGCGCTACGCAAATAATGTCTACATTTACCCAAATTTACCCAGCGCCCACAACCCGCAAAATTGTGACTATTTTGCGCGCTGAGCACAAATCTCTACGTTTACACAAAGTGACCCAGCGCGCACAACCTGTAAAATTATGACTGTTTTGCGCGCTGACCAAATTTGTCTACATTTACCAAAAATTGCACATTTGATCACAACCGGCAAAATTGTGCCCATTTTGTGCGCTGAACAAACATGTCTAAATTTAACCAAAATTACTCAGCGTGCATAGTCGGCATAATTGTGACTTTTTTGCGCGCCGGGTAAAACTGTCAACGTTTATCCAAAATTACCAGCGCACACACCCGGCAAAATTTTGACCGTTTTGTGCACTGCGCAAGAAAGCCTACACTTGCCCAAAATTACCCAACGCGCACAACCGGCAAAATTGTGACCGTTTTGCGTGATGCGTAAAACTGTCTAAAGTTTCTAAAAATTATCCAATGCGCACAACCGGCAAAATTGTGACAGTTTTACGCTCTAAGTAAAACTGTCTACATTTACCCTAAATTACCCAGAGCGCACAACCGGCAAAAAAGTGACTGTTTTGCTCGATGGGAAAAATTGTCTACATTTAGGCAAAATTACCTTGCGCGCACAACCGGCAAAATTGTGACTGTTCTGCGTGCATCGCAAATTTTATCTACATTTACCCAAAGTGACCCAGTGCGCAAAACCTGCAAAATTGTGACAGTTTTGCTCGCTAACAAAATATGTCTACATTTACCCAAAATGACTCTGCGCGCGCAACTGGCAAAATTGTGACTGTTTTGCTCGCTGAGCAAAATTTTTTACATTTAACCAAAATTACTCAGCGCGCAGAGTCGGCAAAATTGTGACCGTTTTGCGGGATGGGCAAAACTGTCTATATTCACCCAAAATTATCAGCTTGCACACCCGGTAAAATTGAGACCCTTTTGCGCGCTGGGAAAAAATGTCCACATTTTACCCAAAATTACCAGCGCCCACACTGGGCAAAATTGTGATCGTTTTGCGCGCTGGACAAAAATGTCAAAATTTCTCAAAAATTACACAACGCGCCCAACCGGCAAAATTGTGACAGTTTTAAGCTCTGATCAAAATTGTCTACATTTACCCAAAATTACCAAGTGCGCACAACCGGAAAGAATGGGACCGTTTTGCTCACTTTGAAAAAACTGTCGATATTTACCCAAAATTACTCAGCGCGAACAACCCGCAAAATTGTGACTGTTTTCCGCGCTAACAAATAATGTCTCTATTTACCCAAAGTGACCCAGCGCGCACAACCGGCAAAATAGCGACCGTTTTGCGCGCTGAGCAAAAGGTCTACATTTAACCAAAGTGACTCAGCGCCCCGAGCCGGCAAAATTGCAACCATTTTACGCGCTGTGCAAAAATGTCTACATTTAACCAAACTTACTCAGCGCGCAAAGCCGGCAAAATTGTGACCGTTTTGCGCTCTAGGCAAAACTTTCAACATTTATCCAAAATTACCAATGCACACACCCGGCAAAATTGTGACCGTTTTGCGCGTTGCGCAAAACAGCCGACCTTTGCCCAAAATTACCCAACACGAACAACCGGCAAAATTTTGCCATTTTTACGCTCTAAGCAAAACAGTCTACATTTACCCAAAATTAACTAATGCGCACAACCGGCAAAAATGTGGCAGTTTTTCATGCTACGCAAAACTTTCTACATTTACCCAAAATTACCCCGCGTGCACTACCCGAAAAGTTGTGACTGTTTTGCGCGCTACGCGAATAATGTCTACATTTACCCAAAGTGACCCACGTGCACCACCTGAAAAATTGTGACCGTTTTGTATGCTACTTAAATAATCTCTACATTTACCCAAAGTGACCCAGCGCGCACAATCTTCAAAATTGTGACCGTTTTGCGCGCTAGGCAAGATTACTACATTTAACCAAAGTGTCTCAGAGCACAGAGCCGGCAAAATTGTGACCGTTTTTGTGCGCTGAGCAAAAATGTCTACATTTAACCAAAATTACTCAGCGCGCAGAGCCGGCAAAATTGGGACCGTTTTGCGCCCTGGGCAAAACTGTCGATATTCACCCAAAATTACCAGCGGGCACACCCGGCAAAATTGCGACCGTTTTGCATGCTGGGCAAAAATGTCCACATTTACCCAAAACTACCAGCGCAAGCAACCGGCAAAATTGTGACCGTCTTGCGCGCTGGGCAAAGATGTCAACATTTACCCAAAATTACTCAGCCCGTACAACCGGCAAAATTGTGACCGTTTTGCGCGCTGACCAAAACTGTCTAAATTTTCCCAAAATTACACAGCACGCACAACAGGAAAAATTCTGACAGTTTTGCGCGCTGAGCAAAACTGTCTACATTTAGCCAAAATTAACCAGTGCGGACAACCGGCAAAATTTGACCGTTTGGCGCGCTAGGCAAAACTGTCTACATTTACCCAAAATTACCCAGCACGCACTACCGGCCAAATTGTGGCCGTTTTGCGCGCTACGCAAATAATGTCTACATTTACCCAAATTTACCCAGCGCCCACAACCCGCAAAATTGTGACTATTTTGCGCGCTGAGCACAAATCTCTACGTTTACACAAAGTGACCCAGCGCGCACAACCTGTAAAATTATGACTGTTTTGCGCGCTGACCAAATTTGTCTACATTTACCAAAAATTGCACATTTGATCACAACCGGCAAAATTGTGCCCATTTTGTGCGCTGAACAAACATGTCTAAATTTAACCAAAATTACTCAGCGTGCATAGTCGGCATAATTGTGACTTTTTTGCGCGCCGGGTAAAACTGTCAACGTTTATCCAAAATTACCAGCGCACACACCCGGCAAAATTTTGACCGTTTTGTGCACTGCGCAAGAAAGCCTACACTTGCCCAAAATTACCCAACGCGCACAACCGGCAAAATTGTGACCGTTTTGCGTGATGCGTAAAACTGTCTAAAGTTTCTAAAAATTATCCAATGCGCACAACCGGCAAAATTGTGACAGTTTTACGCTCTAAGTAAAACTGTCTACATTTACCCTAAATTACCCAGAGCGCACAACCGGCAAAAAAGTGACTGTTTTGCTCGATGGGAAAAATTGTCTACATTTAGGCAAAATTACCTTGCGCGCACAACCGGCAAAATTGTGACTGTTCTGCGTGCATCGCAAATTTTATCTACATTTACCCAAAGTGACCCAGTGCGCAAAACCTGCAAAATTGTGACAGTTTTGCTCGCTAACAAAATATGTCTACATTTACCCAAAATGACTCTGCGCGCGCAACTGGCAAAATTGTGACTGTTTTGCTCGCTGAGCAAAATTTTTTACATTTAACCAAAATTACTCAGCGCGCAGAGTCGGCAAAATTGTGACCGTTTTGCGGGATGGGCAAAACTGTCTATATTCACCCAAAATTATCAGCTTGCACACCCGGTAAAATTGAGACCCTTTTGCGCGCTGGGAAAAAATGTCCACATTTTACCCAAAATTACCAGCGCCCACACTGGGCAAAATTGTGATCGTTTTGCGCGCTGGACAAAAATGTCAAAATTTCTCAAAAATTACACAACGCGCCCAACCGGCAAAATTGTGACAGTTTTAAGCTCTGATCAAAATTGTCTACATTTACCCAAAATTACCAAGTGCGCACAACCGGAAAGAATGGGACCGTTTTGCTCACTTTGAAAAAACTGTCGATATTTACCCAAAATTACTCAGCGCGAACAACCCGCAAAATTGTGACTGTTTTCCGCGCTAACAAATAATGTCTCTATTTACCCAAAGTGACCCAGCGTGCACAACCGGCAAAATAGCGACCGTTTTGCGCGCTGAGCAAAAGGTCTACATTTAACCAAAGTGACTCAGCGCCCCGAGCCGGCAAAATTGCAACCATTTTACGCGCTGTGCAAAAATGTCTACATTTAACCAAACTTACTCAGCGCGCAAAGCCGGCAAAATTGTGACCGTTTTGCGCTCTAGGCAAAACTTTCAACATTTATCCAAAATTACCAATGCACACACCCGGCAAAATTGTGACCGTTTTGCGCGTTGCGCAAAACAGCCGACCTTTGCCCAAAATTACCCAACACGAACAACCGGCAAAATTTTGCCATTTTTACGCTCTAAGCAAAACAGTCTACATTTACCCAAAATTAACTAATGCGCACAACCGGCAAAAATGTGGCAGTTTTTCATGCTACGCAAAACTTTCTACATTTACCCAAAATTACCCCGCGTGCACTACCCGAAAAGTTGTGACTGTTTTGCGCGCTACGCGAATAATGTCTACATTTACCCAAAGTGACCCACGTGCACCACCTGAAAAATTGTGACCGTTTTGTATGCTACTTAAATAATCTCTACATTTACCCAAAGTGACCCAGCGCGCACAATCTTCAAAATTGTGACCGTTTTGCGCGCTAGGCAAGATTACTACATTTAACCAAAGTGTCTCAGAGCACAGAGCCGGCAAAATTGTGACCGTTTTTGTGCGCTGAGCAAAAATGTCTACATTTAACCAAAATTACTCAGCGCGCAGAGCCGGCAAAATTGGGACCGTTTTGCGCCCTGGGCAAAACTGTCGATATTCACCCAAAATTACCAGCGGGCACACCCGGCAAAATTGCGACCGTTTTGCATGCTGGGCAAAAATGTCCACATTTACCCAAAACTACCAGCGCAAACAACCGGCAAAATTGTGACCGTCTTGCGCGCTGGGCAAAGATGTCAACATTTACCCAAAATTACTCAGCCCGTACAACCGGCAAAATTGTGACCGTTTTGCGCGCTGACCAAAACTGTCTAAATTTTCCCAAAATTACACAGCACGCACAACAGGAAAAATTCTGACAGTTTTGCGCGCTGAGCAAAACTGTCTACATTTAGCCAAAATTAACCAGTGCGGACAACCGGCAAAATTTGACCGTTTGGCGCGCTAGGCAAAACTGTCTACATTTACCCAAAATTACCCAGCACGCACTACCGGCCAAATTGTGGCCGTTTTGCGCGCTACGCAAATAATGTCTACATTTACCCAAATTTACCCAGCGCCCACAACCCGCAAAATTGTGACTATTTTGCGCGCTGAGCACAAATCTCTACGTTTACACCAAGTGACCCAGCGCGCACAACCTGTAAAATTATGACTGTTTTGCGCGCTGACCAAATTTGTCTACATTTACCAAAAATTGCACATTTGATCACAACCGGCAAAATTGTGCCCATTTTGTGCGCTGAACAAACATGTCTAAATTTAACCAAAATTACTCAGCGTGCATAGTCGGCATAATTGTGACTTTTTTGCGCGCCGGGTAAAACTGTCAACGTTTATCCAAAATTACCAGCGCACACACCCGGCAAAATTTTGACCGTTTTGTGCACTGCGCAAGAAAGCCTACACTTGCCCAAAATTACCCAACGCGCACAACCGGCAAAATTGTGACCGTTTTGCGTGATGCGTAAAACTGTCTAAAGTTTCTAAAAATTATCCAATGCGCACAACCGGCAAAATTGTGACAGTTTTACGCTCTAAGTAAAACTGTCTACATTTACCCTAAATTACCCAGAGCGCACAACCGGCAAAAAAGTGACTGTTTTGCTCGATGGGAAAAATTGTCTACATTTAGGCAAAATTACCTTGCGCGCACAACCGGCAAAATTGTGACTGTTCTGCGTGCATCGCAAATTTTATCTACATTTACCCAAAGTGACCCAGTGCGCAAAACCTGCAAAATTGTGACAGTTTTGCTCGCTAACAAAATATGTCTACATTTACCCAAAATGACTCTGCGCGCGCAACTGGCAAAATTGTGACTGTTTTGCTCGCTGAGCAAAATTTTTTACATTTAACCAAAATTACTCAGCGCGCAGAGTCGGCAAAATTGTGACCGTTTTGCGGGATGGGCAAAACTGTCTATATTCACCCAAAATTATCAGCTTGCACACCCGGTAAAATTGAGACCCTTTTGCGCGCTGGGAAAAAATGTCCACATTTTACCCAAAATTACCAGCGCCCACACTGGGCAAAATTGTGATCGTTTTGCGCGCTGGACAAAAATGTCAAAATTTCTCAAAAATTACACAACGCGCCCAACCGGCAAAATTGTGACAGTTTTAAGCTCTGATCAAAATTGTCTACATTTACCCAAAATTACCAAGTGCGCACAACCGGAAAGAATGGGACCGTTTTGCTCACTTTGAAAAAACTGTCGATATTTACCCAAAATTACTCAGCGCGAACAACCCGCAAAATTGTGACTGTTTTCCGCGCTAACAAATAATGTCTCTATTTACCCAAAGTGACCCAGCGCGCACAACCGGCAAAATAGCGACCGTTTTGCGCGCTGAGCAAAAGGTCTACATTTAACCAAAGTGACTCAGCGCCCCGAGCCGGCAAAATTGCAACCATTTTACGCGCTGTGCAAAAATGTCTACATTTAACCAAACTTACTCAGCGCGCAAAGCCGGCAAAATTGTGACCGTTTTGCGCTCTAGGCAAAACTTTCAACATTTATCCAAAATTACCAATGCACACACCCGGCAAAATTGTGACCGTTTTGCGCGTTGCGCAAAACAGCCGACCTTTGCCCAAAATTACCCAACACGAACAACCGGCAAAATTTTGCCATTTTTACGCTCTAAGCAAAACAGTCTACATTTACCCAAAATTAACTAATGCGCACAACCGGCAAAAATGTGGCAGTTTTTCATGCTACGCAAAACTTTCTACATTTACCCAAAATTACCCCGCGTGCACTACCCGAAAAGTTGTGACTGTTTTGCGCGCTACGCGAATAATGTCTACATTTACCCAAAGTGACCCACGTGCACCACCTGAAAAATTGTGACCGTTTTGTATGCTACTTAAATAATCTCTACATTTACCCAAAGTGACCCAGCGCGCACAATCTTCAAAATTGTGACCGTTTTGCGCGCTAGGCAAGATTACTACATTTAACCAAAGTGTCTCAGAGCACAGAGCCGGCAAAATTGTGACCGTTTTTGTGCGCTGAGCAAAAATGTCTACATTTAACCAAAATTACTCAGCGCGCAGAGCCGGCAAAATTGGGACCGTTTTGCGCCCTGGGCAAAACTGTCGATATTCACCCAAAATTACCAGCGGGCACACCCGGCAAAATTGCGACCGTTTTGCATGCTGGGCAAAAATGTCCACATTTACCCAAAACTACCAGCGCAAACAACCGGCAAAATTGTGACCGTCTTGCGCGCTGGGCAAAGATGTCAACATTTACCCAAAATTACTCAGCCCGTACAACCGGCAAAATTGTGACCGTTTTGCGCGCTGACCAAAACTGTCTAAATTTTCCCAAAATTACACAGCACGCACAACAGGAAAAATTCTGACAGTTTTGCGCGCTGAGCAAAACTGTCTACATTTAGCCAAAATTAACCAGTGCGGACAACCGGCAAAATTTGACCGTTTGGCGCGCTAGGCAAAACTGTCTACATTTACCCAAAATTACCCAGCACGCACTACCGGCCAAATTGTGGCCGTTTTGCGCGCTACGCAAATAATGTCTACATTTACCCAAATTTACCCAGCGCCCACAACCCGCAAAATTGTGACTATTTTGCGCGCTGCGCACAAATCTCTACGTTTACACAAAGTGACCCAGCGCGCACAACCTGTAAAATTATGACTGTTTTGCGCGCTGACCAAATTTGTCTACATTTACCAAAAATTGCACATTTGATCACAACCGGCAAAATTGTGCCCATTTTGTGCGCTGAACAAACATGTCTAAATTTAACCAAAATTACTCAGCGTGCATAGTCGGCATAATTGTGACTTTTTTGCGCGCCGGGTAAAACTGTCAACGTTTATCCAAAATTACCAGCGCACACACCCGGCAAAATTTTGACCGTTTTGTGCACTGCGCAAGAAAGCCTACACTTGCCCAAAATTACCCAACGCGCACAACCGGCAAAATTGTGACCGTTTTGCGTGATGCGTAAAACTGTCTAAAGTTTCTAAAAATTATCCAATGCGCACAACCGGCAAAATTGTGACAGTTTTACGCTCTAAGTAAAACTGTCTACATTTACCCTAAATTACCCAGAGCGCACAACCGGCAAAAAAGTGACTGTTTTGCTCGATGGGAAAAATTGTCTACATTTAGGCAAAATTACCTTGCGCGCACAACCGGCAAAATTGTGACTGTTCTGCGTGCATCGCAAATTTTATCTACATTTACCCAAAGTGACCCAGTGCGCAAAACCTGCAAAATTGTGACAGTTTTGCTCGCTAACAAAATATGTCTACATTTACCCAAAATGACTCTGCGCGCGCAACCGGCAAAATTGTGACTGTTTTGCTCGCTGAGCAAAATTTTTTACATTTAACCAAAATTACTCAGCGCGCAGAGTCGGCAAAATTGTGACCGTTTTGCGGGATGGGCAAAACTGTCTATATTCACCCAAAATTATCAGCTTGCACACCCGGTAAAATTGAGACCATTTTGCGCGCTGGGAAAAAATGTCCACATTTTACCCAAAATTACCAGCGCCCACACCTGGCAAAATTGTGATCGTTTTGCGCGCTGGACAAAAATGTCAAAATTTCTCAAAAATTACACAACGCGCCCAACCGGCAAAATTGTGACAGTTTTAAGCTCTGATCAAAATTGTCTACATTTACCCAAAATTACCAAGTGCGCACAACCGGAAAGAATGGGACCGTTTTGCTCACTTTGAAAAAACTGTCGATATTTACCCAAAATTACTCAGCGCGAACAACCCGCAAAATTGTGACTGTTTTCCGCGCTAACAAATAATGTCTCTATTTACCCAAAGTGACCCAGCGCGCACAACCGGCAAAATAGCGACCGTTTTGCGCGCTGAGCAAAAGGTCTACATTTAACCAAAGTGACTCAGCGCCCCGAGCCGGCAAAATTGCAACCATTTTACGCGATGTGCAAAAATGTCTACATTTAACCAAACTTACTCAGCGCGCAAAGCCGGCAAAATTGTGACCGTTTTGCGCTCTAGGCAAAACTTTCAACATTTATCCAAAATTACCAATGCACACACCCGGCAAAATTGTGACCGTTTTGCGCGTTGCGCAAAACAGCCGACCTTTGCCCAAAATTACCCAACACGAACAACCGGCAAAATTTTGCCATTTTTACGCTCTAAGCAAAACAGTCTACATTTACCCAAAATTAACTAATGCGCACAACCGGCAAAAATGTGGCAGTTTTTCATGCTACGCAAAACTTTCTACATTTACCCAAAATTACCCCGCGTGCACTACCCGAAAAGTTGTGACTGTTTTGCGCGCTACGCGAATAATGTCTACATTTACCCAAAGTGACCCACGTGCACCACCTGAAAAATTGTGACCGTTTTGTATGCTACTTAAATAATCTCTACATTTACCCAAAGTGACCCAGCGCGCACAATCTTCAAAATTGTGACCGTTTTGCGCGCTAGGCAAGATTACTACATTTAACCAAAGTGTCTCAGAGCACAGAGCCGGCAAAATTGTGACCGTTTTTGTGCGCTGAGCAAAAATGTCTACATTTAACCAAAATTACTCAGCGCGCAGAGCCGGCAAAATTGGGACCGTTTTGCGCCCTGGGCAAAACTGTCGATATTCACCCAAAATTACCAGCGGGCACACCCGGCAAAATTGCGACCGTTTTGCATGCTGGGCAAAAATGTCCACATTTACCCAAAACTACCAGCGCAAACAACCGGCAAAATTGTGACCGTCTTGCGCGCTGGGCAAAGATGTCAACATTTACCCAAAATTACTCAGCCCGTACAACCGGCAAAATTGTGACCGTTTTGCGCGCTGACCAAAACTGTCTAAATTTTCCAAAAATTACACAGCACGCACAACAGGAAAAATTCTGACAGTTTTGCGCGCTGAGCAAAACTGTCTACATTTAGCCAAAATTAACCAGTGCGGACAACCGGCAAAATTTGACCGTTTGGCGCGCTAGGCAAAACTGTCTACATTTACCCAAAATTACCCAGCACGCACTACCGGCCAAATTGTGGCCGTTTTGCGCGCTACGCAAATAATGTCTACATTTACCCAAATTTACCCAGCGCCCACAACCCGCAAAATTGTGACTATTTTGCGCGCTGAGCACAAATCTCTACGTTTACACCAAGTGACCCAGCGCGCACAACCTGTAAAATTATGACTGTTTTGCGCGCTGACCAAATTTGTCTACATTTACCAAAAATTGCACATTTGATCACAACCGGCAAAATTGTGCCCATTTTGTGCGCTGAACAAACATGTCTAAATTTAACCAAAATTACTCAGCGTGCATAGTCGGCATAATTGTGACTTTTTTGCGCGCCGGGTAAAACTGTCAACGTTTATCCAAAATTACCAGCGCACACACCCGGCAAAATTTTGACCGTTTTGTGCACTGCGCAAGAAAGCCTACACTTGCCCAAAATTACCCAACGCGCACAACCGGCAAAATTGTGACCGTTTTGCGTGATGCGTAAAACTGTCTAAAGTTTCTAAAAATTATCCAATGCGCACAACCGGCAAAATTGTGACAGTTTTACGCTCTAAGTAAAACTGTCTACATTTACCCTAAATTACCCAGAGCGCACAACCGGCAAAAAAGTGACTGTTTTGCTCGATGGGAAAAATTGTCTACATTTACGCAAAATTACCTTGCGCGCACAACCGGCAAAATTGTGACTGTTCTGCGTGCATCGCAAATTTTATCTACATTTACCCAAAGTGACCCAGTGCGCAAAACCTGCAAAATTGTGACAGTTTTGCTCGCTAACAAAATATGTCTACATTTACCCAAAATGACTCTGCGCGCGCAACTGGCAAAATTGTGACTGTTTTGCTCGCTGAGCAAAATTTTTTACATTTAACCAAAATTACTCAGCGCGCAGAGTCGGCAAAATTGTGACCGTTTTGCGGGATGGGCAAAACTGTCTATATTCACCCAAAATTATCAGCTTGCACACCCGGTAAAATTGAGACCCTTTTGCGCGCTGGGAAAAAATGTCCACATTTTACCCAAAATTACCAGCGCCCACACCTGGCAAAATTGTGATCGTTTTGCGCGCTGGACAAAAATGTCAAAATTTCTCAAAAATTACACAACGCGCCCAACCGGCAAAATTGTGACAGTTTTAAGCTCTGATCAAAATTGTCTACATTTACCCAAAATTACCAAGTGCGCACAACCGGAAAGAATGGGACCGTTTTGCTCACTTTGAAAAAACTGTCGATATTTACCCAAAATTACTCAGCGCGAACAACCCGCAAAATTGTGACCGTTTTCCGCGCTAACAAATAATGTCTCTATTTACCCAAAGTGACCCAGCGCGCACAACCGGCAAAATAGCGACCGTTTTGCGCGCTGAGCAAAAGGTCTACATTTAACCAAAGTGACTCAGCGCCCCGAGCCGGCAAAATTGCAACCATTTTACGCGATGTGCAAAAATGTCTACATTTAACCAAACTTACTCAGCGCGCAAAGCCGGCAAAATTGTGACCGTTTTGCGCTCTAGGCAAAACTTTCAACATTTATCCAAAATTACCAATGCACACACCCGGCAAAATTGTGACCGTTTTGCGCGTTGCGCAAAACAGCCGACCTTTGCCCAAAATTACCCAACACGAACAACCGGCAAAATTTTGCCATTTTTACGCTCTAAGCAAAACAGTCTACATTTACCCAAAATTAACTAATGCGCACAACCGGCAAAAATGTGGCAGTTTTTCATGCTACGCAAAACTTTCTACATTTACCCAAAATTACCCCGCGTGCACTACCCGAAAAGTTGTGACTGTTTTGCGCGCTACGCGAATAATGTCTACATTTACCCAAAGTGACCCACGTGCACCACCTGAAAAATTGTGACCGTTTTGTATGCTACTTAAATAATCTCTACATTTACCCAAAGTGACCCAGCGCGCACAATCTTCAAAATTGTGACCGTTTTGCGCGCTAGGCAAGATTACTACATTTAACCAAAGTGTCTCAGAGCACAGAGCCGGCAAAATTGTGACCGTTTTTGTGCGCTGAGCAAAAATGTCTACATTTAACCAAAATTACTCAGCGCGCAGAGCCGGCAAAATTGGGACCGTTTTGCGCCCTGGGCAAAACTGTCGATATTCACCCAAAATTACCAGCGGGCACACCCGGCAAAATTGCGACCGTTTTGCATGCTGGGCAAAAATGTCCACATTTACCCAAAACTACCAGCGCAAACAACCGGCAAAATTGTGACCGTCTTGCGCGCTGGGCAAAGATGTCAACATTTACCCAAAATTACTCAGCCCGTACAACCGGCAAAATTGTGACCGTTTTGCGCGCTGACCAAAACTGTCTAAATTTTCCCAAAATTACACAGCACGCACAACAGGAAAAATTCTGACAGTTTTGCGCGCTGAGCAAAACTGTCTACATTTAGCCAAAATTAACCAGTGCGGACAACCGGCAAAATTTGACCGTTTGGCGCGCTAGGCAAAACTGTCTACATTTACCCAAAATTACCCAGCACGCACTACCGGCCAAATTGTGGCCGTTTTGCGCGCTACGCAAATAATGTCTACATTTACCCAAATTTACCCAGCGCCCACAACCCGCAAAATTGTGACTATTTTGCGCGCTGAGCACAAATCTCTACGTTTACACAAAGTGACCCAGCGCGCACAACCTGTAAAATTATGACTGTTTTGCGCGCTGACCAAATTTGTCTACATTTACCAAAAATTGCACATTTGATCACAACCGGCAAAATTGTGCCCATTTTGTGCGCTGAACAAACATGTCTAAATTTAACCAAAATTACTCAGCGTGCATAGTCGGCATAATTGTGACTTTTTTGCGCGCCGGGTAAAACTGTCAACGTTTATCCAAAATTACCAGCGCACACACCCGGCAAAATTTTGACCGTTTTGTGCACTGCGCAAGAAAGCCTACACTTGCCCAAAATTACCCAACGCGCACAACCGGCAAAATTGTGACCGTTTTGCGTGATGCGTAAAACTGTCTAAAGTTTCTAAAAATTATCCAATGCGCACAACCGGCAAAATTGTGACAGTTTTACGCTCTAAGTAAAACTGTCTACATTTACCCTAAATTACCCAGAGCGCACAACCGGCAAAAAAGTGACTGTTTTGCTCGATGGGAAAAATTGTCTACATTTACGCAAAATTACCTTGCGCGCACAACCGGCAAAATTGTGACTGTTCTGCGTGCATCGCAAATTTTATCTACATTTACCCAAAGTGACCCAGTGCGCAAAACCTGCAAAATTGTGACAGTTTTGCTCGCTAACAAAATATGTCTACATTTACCCAAAATGACTCTGCGCGCGCAACTGGCAAAATTGTGACTGTTTTGCTCGCTGAGCAAAATTTTTTACATTTAACCAAAATTACTCAGCGCGCAGAGTCGGCAAAATTGTGACCGTTTTGCGGGATGGGCAAAACTGTCTATATTCACCCAAAATTATCAGCTTGCACACCCGGTAAAATTGAGACCATTTTGCGCGCTGGGAAAAAATGTCCACATTTTACCCAAAATTACCAGCGCCCACACTGGGCAAAATTGTGATCGTTTTGCGCGCTGGACAAAAATGTCAAAATTTCTCAAAAATTACACAACGCGCCCAACCGGCAAAATTGTGACAGTTTTAAGCTCTGATCAAAATTGTCTACATTTACCCAAAATTACCAAGTGCGCACAACCGGAAAGAATGGGACCGTTTTGCTCACTTTGAAAAAACTGTCGATATTTACCCAAAATTACTCAGCGCGAACAACCCGCAAAATTGTGACTGTTTTCCGCGCTAACAAATAATGTCTCTATTTACCCAAAGTGACCCAGCGCGCACAACCGGCAAAATAGCGACCGTTTTGCGCGCTGAGCAAAAGGTCTACATTTAACCAAAGTGACTCAGCGCCCCGAGCCGGCAAAATTGCAACCATTTTACGCGCTGTGCAAAAATGTCTACATTTAACCAAACTTACTCAGCGCGCAAAGCCGGCAAAATTGTGACCGTTTTGCGCTCTAGGCAAAACTTTCAACATTTATCCAAAATTACCAATGCACACACCCGGCAAAATTGTGACCGTTTTGCGCGTTGCGCAAAACAGCCGACCTTTGCCCAAAATTACCCAACACGAACAACCGGCAAAATTTTGCCATTTTTACGCTCTAAGCAAAACAGTCTACATTTACCCAAAATTAACTAATGCGCACAACCGGCAAAAATGTGGCAGTTTTTCATGCTACGCAAAACTTTCTACATTTACCCAAAATTACCCCGCGTGCACTACCCGAAAAGTTGTGACTGTTTTGCGCGCTACGCGAATAATGTCTACATTTACCCAAAGTGACCCACGTGCACCACCTGAAAAATTGTGACCGTTTTGTATGCTACTTAAATAATCTCTACATTTACCCAAAGTGACCCAGCGCGCACAATCTTCAAAATTGTGACCGTTTTGCGCGCTAGGCAAGATTACTACATTTAACCAAAGTGTCTCAGAGCACAGAGCCGGCAAAATTGTGACCGTTTTTGTGCGCTGAGCAAAAATGTCTACATTTAACCAAAATTACTCAGCGCGCAGAGCCGGCAAAATTGGGACCGTTTTGCGCCCTGGGCAAAACTGTCGATATTCACCCAAAATTACCAGCGGGCACACCCGGCAAAATTGCGACCGTTTTGCATGCTGGGCAAAAATGTCCACATTTACCCAAAACTACCAGCGCAAGCAACCGGCAAAATTGTGACCGTCTTGCGCGCTGGGCAAAGATGTCAACATTTACCCAAAATTACTCAGCCCGTACAACCGGCAAAATTGTGACCGTTTTGCGCGCTGACCAAAACTGTCTAAATTTTCCCCAAAATTACACAGCACGCACAACAGGAAAAATTCTGACAGTTTTGCGCGCTGAGCAAAACTGTCTACATTTAGCCAAAATTAACCAGTGCGGACAACCGGCAAAATTTGACCGTTTGGCGCGCTAGGCAAAACTGTCTACATTTACCCAAAATTACCCAGCACGCACTACCGGCCAAATTGTGGCCGTTTTGCGCGCTACGCAAATAATGTCTACATTTACCCAAATTTACCCAGCGC